>JANHFX010011398.1:81776-94465 GCA_027560015.1 Chloroceryle amazona
GTTACCTAGCCTTAGTCTAGGTCAATATGCACAACTTCCCCTGTGATTTCAACAGTCTCGATTGTTATACCTAAGCAGTAACTGAGTCACTGGTCCAAGATAAGCTAGTTGGTTATGTTACAAATCCTTCACTTGAGAATAGCAGCTCAAATGCCAAAAAGGCATCTGATCTGGAAGTCCTTTCAAACAATTTTCCCATTTATATTTTCAGAAAGCACTACTAACAAAAAGGAAAGAAGTTTCAGATCGGTTTTCTAGGTTGCAAAGACCATGATACAATTAAGATGAGTTTTTCCTATTTTGTTACACCTACAAAAATAAGGACTCCATCAAATAGAGTTTCTCAATATTTTTCCCCTTATTTAGATCACCTTAAATACTACCTGCCTGAGTCCTACCCTATTCTGTTTCCTCCTGTAAATTATTGTCAAAGGGTAAGCAAACCTTTAGGAACTGAAGAGTGATTTGTCTGACAAAGTTCAGCAGAGACACAAATCTCAGTCAAAACTACGTGCACTCCAAGTGGGAAGTTTCAAGCACAGAATTCACACAAATGAACACAGAGACAGAAGTCAGTCACTACTATGCTCTCTAAGGTCTGATGTTAATTAAATACCATCATCATCTGAACTACTTCCTCTGGTCTCCAAAAATCACTGCTGTCTCTTAACTGGAGGTTAAAAAAAAGGAAGGAAAGAAGGCAAATTTTCTTGAGTTTCTCTCTCTGATGAGCTGGAATTAAGATGCCAAGAAACATGAATATCACTAGGCCCATGGAAATGTCAAATCCTATCAGACTATCACAAAAATAAACTTACACTATGGCAGGAAAATCTGGTAAGGGTGCAGCCTCAAACAGTATTCTAAGTCCCACTTGGACTTGCTCCCTATGGTCTGATGTTAAAGCAAACGTCAAAGGTGTAATCAAACGTTGATCCTAAAAAAGAAACTACTCTGGTCAAAACAAGGTATAACAAACAACAAAAAATCCCCCCCCCCTAATCACCATATCAAGGCCCATAAGCAAGAACACCCAACCCCAAACCACACAGACATCATAATATCCATGTCCATGAGCACAGAAATATTTTAGTTAAAACTTAAGTTGCCTTCTTAAAAGTTTGTCCTTCTAAGTTTCTGAACCTGAAGTCAACAGAAGTGATTTTAAAAACAGTTTACATTTGGAGCATGTATAAACATGTTTTTCCATTAAAGCCAAGGTAACAGGTAAAGAGACTTAATTCATTTATGTTCTTGATTTCCAACAAAGAATCAGAAGCTTAAGTTCTATAAGGATTTCCTGAGGACTGTGAAACTGTCATTGCTACCCATTAAATTACACTATTATCATTCTTGAAAGAAAACCTTCAAAACAGCATGAAATGTTTAGACTGTCCAGATGACTTTTCCATCTATAAAGTAAATTAAGGTACCATCTGACCAATAGCTACCAGAAAGTGTTTTGACTATGCAAAGTCACCAATTAGATGTATATGTTTAACAGTAACCAGACCCACAAATAATTATATGGTTGCGATAATTTTTTGTAGTTTGCTACCTTTAAACTACAGTCCTAATACAGTCTTAAAAGGATAATTCTTACCAGGAGACTGAAATGTGATTTCACATGCATTATTGAAAGGAGTTATTTGATTAAAAAGCAAACTGTTCTTATCTTGGACGAATTAAGAGAGAAATAACCCTTAAGAATTGTTCCCAGGGGATTAAATTTCCCTAGAAGTTTTACCACTTCAGAGATAAACACTCAAAACATTCAGAAATAAAACTACTGTAGTGCAGTGACATTTTCCTTCACAGATACATTTCATAAGACATTTTAAAATCATACCTGTAAAATTTTGTAGAAGCTGACCTCTATACCAGGTACATCCTGCTTCAGTCTGCTCATAAGATCAAGTGTTTTCAAAATAATATCAGCAGCAAGTTTACTTTTCAACATACAAACAGAAAAGCAGAGTGGGTGAAAAAAAGGCAGAGTGAGATTTGTCAGATCAGCCCTGCTAAATTAATTCAAACCATTAAGATTAATAAATACCTTTAAAAAAATTAAGTTGCCTAGCAAGGTAACAATGTCAACACCAAGAGAGATCACAGTTCTTTGGACATGATGCTGAGCTTCTCCAGCACACCAAGGACAGGAACAGTGATGATCAAAGAAACACTTTCAAGTTGAAAGTGAGGAGGGTCTAATCATAGGTCCAACTATATTTCACTGGTTTTTGGCCATAAGACTCTTAGTTATATCAGTGCTCAGGTTAATGACACCGAGCTGTAGTGCAGTAATTCCATCCCATATTGATCTCTGATATTTTTGAGCTCTGGTTGCATAAAATCAAAATGAAAAGTTAGGTGCCATGAGCAGTTCTGGTAAGCTTCAATTTGGATAAGCTTGAACCACTGCATGAGGTTTAAGGTCACTGTTCCACATAAATGGATCTCCAGCATATGCCAAAACCAGTATCAGAATTCTTAAGCTTGGTTTAACTCATTGAACTAACCAGCAACATGACTTTCTGTTGCCACAAGCACATTAAGCTTGATTTAAAAATCAGTATTTAAATGGTACTTTCAACTACAATATACTGCCCATTGGAATAATATCGCAACTCATATAATCCTTGCTAAATTAGATTTTAGATAAATTTGTGCGCTCACCACATTTTAGAGTCCACTACTTTTGTCCCAAAACCAGTATCAATCCCACTATGGGTAAATTGGCGTTCTATTAGAGAGGTGCATTGGCTGGCAGTCAGTACCTTCGAGGCATGCATTTTCAGTATATCATCTCTACAGAACAGTAGACTGAGTTAAGAATAAGCTTAATATACATATGCTTAGGGGTTGGCACCAATAGGCAACATTTTCTAATAATAAAGGGCACAAGTAGCTATATAAAGGGCACAAATATATAGCTACTAAAGCACAAGTGCCTCCAAAAATGCCTTTAAAACCCAGCTACATAAACCACCTAAATCATACTTCATTCACAAGCCAAGTAAGCTTCACTTTTCAATTAAAACATGCTTACTTGGAAGCAGACAGCTAAAGGAAATCACATTAAGCTAAGTGGCATAAAGAAAGGCAGTGAACAATCAGTCCCTAACAGAAGAACTAGTTAACTAGCAAAGAGACTTCTTCACAGAACTCAGATGCAGGACTACATCCTGCAGTCACGTCCTCCTCCCTACATATGCATACTAAGGACTCAGAGAGGAGTGTAGAACTGTATTGCTCCACAGTTTTTTATTTTGTTTCACTGGTCTTAATTGTTATTATATTTAACTGGGAGCTGAACTTGACTTAGATAGGAAAAAATACTACACTGATCAAGAAGATGGCCACCCAAACTCCCGCCCCTGCAGTTTCAACAGAAAACACTCATCTTCACTTGTTCTGCAGAGTGCTTCTATACTGTTGAATAGCCACCACATTTTATCTTGCACTACAGTATTACAAAATAACTTCACAGTAATTTGAAAGCTACTTAAGACTGTCATCTTGAAGACCTTTAAGTAAAATTAGAGTAGTTACTGTCATTAAAAGCCATTAGAGTGCCAAGATGGACATTTCTTCTAACATTGTAGAGCAGATCATGCCGGAGGAAAAATAAATTCACTGCCAATAAGCAGATAAAAAGGATATTTGTCAGGACATTAATAGCCTTGACCATTCTTTCACACTTTTTCTTCACTAACAACTCATCCACAGTCTGTTCTGGCATCTGAAGATGATCAAGAAGAATAGGCAGCAGAAGATCCACAAAGTGCTCAGCTGTGGCACTGTTCCCACTATTAATAACATCCTGCAATAAAGACATTTTATGTCAGTATTTAAAACTACACAAGAAGGAAGCCAAGCCTACTCTACCCCTTCCTCCCTTAGTCTGTCTCCTAGCTTTCCCAGCCTCTTGCTGTTTCAGATTTAAGACTGATTATCACTATCCTACCACAGGAGGAAGTTTAACAAAGCACACAGAAATAGCAGAAACTTTGGAACACTGGAACAGGCTGCCCAGGGGGGTTGTGGAGTCTCCCTCTCTGGAGATGTTCAAGACCCACCTGGATGCGTTCCTGTGTGACCTGGTGTAGGTGATCCTGCTCTGGCAGGGGGTTGGACTGGATGATCTTTCGAGGTCCCTTCCAGCCCTTAACATTCTGTAATTCTACAATTACTTATTTCTACAAATCTTAGAAAACAAGTCTTTGAGAGCTTTGTATCTACCTCATGACTTCATGAGCTGCCATATCTCCAACTTAACTTTGACAGACCTATTTATCAAATACAGCACATCGCTAAAGGAAAAGGTTTTGGCTTTTTACAAAGTATGGAATTCTACATAAGAAAGAAGTATTTCGGGAATATTTTTACATGCTATTATTTAAGTAAAATGCTTATGGTTGTTTAAAAGAAAACAAAAATATATAGCTACTAAAAAGCTCTTTAAACTCAATTATCCATCTCAGTACCTCAAAAATCTCTCTGAATAGCTGTAACGCTAGAACTGAACAGTCTTCAGAGCCTTCCAATGGTTGGTTTGACAAGCGCACCAATGCAACAGATGGTTCGAAAGTCTTTGAGCGAGTCACAAATCCGGTACTTCCAGAGACTGGCAAGCCAGACGGTTCCAGTATTGCCTGCCGCAGGGTATGACGCAGTTCTGTCACAGAACAGAAGGCAAGCAGCAGCTCTAAGATCTGGGGGAAGTGAATGAGAGTTCAAATACTTTTAAATCAAGTACTTACACAGAAATTGCAAATTCTGTTGCACAAGTCTAAAGTTCTGTGCGACTGCCTTTAGTCTATAAAAGTTTTTTGAGGAATAGTTTTCTGCTGAGTCAGCAGCAGAAACAGTTCATTAGACCAGTGAAGGCTTGTGAGGGTATTCAGAGCACTACTTTCCCTTCTTCTTTAAAAAGCATGACTGCTGGCTGGGGATCTCACAAACTGTGAGAAAACTAGAAAATATAAACTAGGTGAAAACCATAAGTTAGTCTGGAGTCCTGACATTACTGGATTTCATTATCAGTCTTCCTACACAAGGAACTTGTGACTACAGAAATAAAACTGGATTAGAAGTTCAACCCTATTAGCCTTAAACAGAAAATCTATAAGTACCTTAGATGATGAATCAGGATCCTTTCCATGAAGAAGATCTAATACTTGACCAAGACATGAAGTAAAGTGCTCGTATCTACAGTACACATAGTGGAGGAAAAACAAAAATACTGGAATTTCAACAGTCAGACATTTATACAAAATGATAAATGTGTGTCCTACTCTCCTCCTTACCTCCAAATATTGTGATAGCTTTGATAATGTAATTGCCATTTAAAATAGACTAAGCTTTAAAAATATTCCAAGAATGAAAGCAAATTCCTTAAAATAAGCCAAGATATTCAAGAAATTCTGCTAGCTGAATTTGTAGAACCACTAGTCAAGCTCTCCACAGAGCTCCTTTGTAACACCATCCAATAAAATTATTACAACTTCAAGGTAATATAGACTTGTAAAAGGCAAGATAACTACTCCTTGTTGTTTAAGTAGTATTTAATGGTGTTCAGTAATTTGGGCAGTATTGGGAGTCAGACAATGAAAACAAAGACCAAGCAACCATCAAAAAAAGACAGACTGACCCAATGAACCATCAAAAAACCAAAATAATTTAGATTTAAATTCACACTTGTGTGAAACTAGCTACACTGGAATACTTTAGTTTTAGTTGCAGCAGTTAATAATTAGTAACATTCAAAAAGCACATAGGGATTTTTTTCTTCTAATGTTTGGTTAAGAATACAAATAGCATACAGCAAAGAAACTGAACAACAGCTTAGGAAAAATATCCTGTACTTTTACTAAGTGAAACCATACCTGGTAAGATAATCTGCAATTTTGGGGTTCTTCAAAAGATCCATGAGTAGATCAACAGAGTATTTTCTTGTTAGAGTTCCATCTCCATTTACAACAATATTGAATATTAACTGAAATGTCTGATGGATATTTCGAGCATGAAAGAGCTGAAAGGAGGAAGAAAGTTATGTGTGGTCATAGTAAAATTAGCTGGAATTACAATTTTATTTGGCCAGTGTGACTATTAGTTTTATCCACAACTTAAGAATAGAACAGTATCACTTACTTTTTCTCCTACTTCTTCATTTAAAGTAAGGCTTGATAACAGCGAAAGTGCAAAGACAACCATGGTCAAACTACTATGGGCCAGGAAGCTTATTAAGGTACGATAGAAACTCTTCACATTATTCTAGAGTAAAAAGGAGAAACATAGGCATTATAAATTGTATTCTGTTCTCTAAAAGCACCAAACTGACAGACTGCACATATTTATAAATAATCCATACAAATCATGAATGATAAAAAATATTAGAATGATAATAGTTCCCCAGGGAACTATTTTATTGTTCTACTGCACAATATTGGTGTTGATTTCAATGACTAAATTCTCTGTTGACTTCGTTTAAAAGACAGAATGGAAAAAGTTCCATCTTAATTTTAGCAAAATACCTTTCTTATTTCTTTAAAGTATCTAACAGAAAATAACCACTAAAAATTGACCCCTATCCCTTCTTTGCTCAGTGATCAGATCTGATAGAAGTTCCTCCTTTTCCCTCCCCACCTCTCTTCCCCAGTAAACAGTACAGCTGAGACGTAAATGAATTTGCATTTATGAATGAAAAAGTAAGTTGAGTTCCACCAATTTATGAAGAGACAGAAACAGAGTAGCTCAGAAATGGATATGCATTTGAAGATTCTAGGGACATCAAGCTCAGTTGTATTTTCTTGATTTATCTTTTAAAAGGCAAATCTCTTTCTTGGTCAAAGGTAGTGCAGCTTACCAAAAACTCAACTACAATCTTTATACGCTACTAACTTTTAGTTTTTCTGAGAAATAAGTTTAAATTCACCTTTCACATGCAGAGAACAGTTGCATAAACTGAATACACAACAAGCTAGTGCAACAACACAGCAATATAGTGAAGGAAAGAGAATTCCCAACTTCCTGTTCTATTGCTTTTTTTCCTCCAACACGGGAGAATGAAATGACTACTCTGAAGAACAGCAGGTCAGGGTTATTACTGCTGAAAAAAGTGCATAAGAAATACGAAGGTATTTCCCGAGTCAACTCTTTTGCCCTCAAGCCAGAGAATCACACCACAAAAACAAAACTCTTACCGAAGATTTTATCTGTGTTTGAATAGATAAATTGTGACGACACAGATTTGCCAGGAGTCCTAAACACGGTATCGTTAACTCATCTTCACCTGATTGACTTAAAAGAAAAGTCCTTAAGTTTAAACAAAGATGTTTTTATAAAGCATCCAGAATTTCATTACGAGAAACTGTAAGCTAGGGGATGAGGGCAGGGTGGGTGGCAGACTTTGTATTTTGGTCTGCTATTTTTTTTTCTGTTTTGTTTTTAAATTAGATACCACGCAAAGCAAAATTCAGACTGCAGTCCCCAAAGTGTGGTCAATTTTTAATGGATTATATTACAAAACCCACCACCCTGTATCAGAGATCAATGCTATCAAAGGTAATTTATTGCAGGTGCTTTTAATAGTCATTAAACCTCTTAGAAGGACACTTGCACAAAATTTCTGTTAATCTAACAAGTCTGCTCCTAATTACAGGCATTAAATATCTTCTGTCTTTTCTCTATTAGCTCTTTGCTCCCAGGCTGTGAGGGTGGGCTAAGAGGTCAATTACTGTTCAATCACCCATAGTCCCACAATCACTACAATTTACAGTCTGTAATGTGGTTTTCAAAGAAAAATCTGTTAAATTCAGAGCAAAAATGCCACAGCTCATGCTGGAGACCAGGTTAGTGCAATATGCAGAGGGCCTTACAAAAGTTTAGAAACTTAGCTAGATATTTTACATAAGAAAAAAAACAACCAAGTACACACTTACACATGATGCATGAGAAATGAAATTAATTCATCGATGTTGGCACCAACGCAAAAGACTGGAAGATTGTAGGTTAGCCTCTGCAGCAACTGAATACTCTGAGAAAATAAAAAGCTATTCACATGTCTTTTCTATAGCATCTCTGAAGAATGTTACAAAAGCTGAAACTGAAAGAACAAATAACAAGACACTACAACTGAATTAATTAACTAATGTCCTACCACACTGATGTACTTATTAAAAGTCCAAAGAGATGAATAAGGCTTCATTTTGACAGAGTTACCCTTTTAGCACTTCCAATTCTCCTCTTTGCCGCGTCAGCAAGTTCTCCATTCTGTCATTGAGAAAGGGCCTTTGTCCTACCGGAAGATCTAGAAGTCTCACCAAAATCCAAAAAGCACTCCTGAACCTCTTGCAGTATTTATGGGAAAACAGGTTTGCTGCAAAGACTGCCAAAAAATCTAATGGTACCAAAGTCCCTCAACATTCTTTTGGCACATAACATAAACAGAGTTAATATAAATATATTCAAACATGACAAAAATCACAGCATAGGATAGCAGCTGAAACAAAATCTCACCATGCAAATATCTAAGAGCTTAAAGGTCTTATTATTAGATCTATTTGGTGATTACAAAATCTCTCCCACTGACTGGCAAGTCACTCAGATTCCACAGTCTTCTGGTACTCCCAGTGCTTAAAGAGATACGTAAAGAGTGAGAAACTTGTTCTTTACTGGATGCTTGACTCATTTTCCTCGGATCAAGTGCACGAGAACTACTAGCTGATTTCCCTCTCAAAGAAAAAAAAGCCCCCAAACAAACAAAACCCCACAAACAGCAAACCCAAATAAATAAACAAAAAATACCAAAAAAAACCCAACAAAACAAAACAAACAAATCCAAACAAACAAACCAACCAACCACCCAAAACCACATGTAGACAAGTACTTGCTGAAAGCTTATAGCTGTGAATGAGTAAGCCTGTACATATTAAAAAATAAAACAAAACTTCACCTTTAAATATACAGAAAGAACAAGTAAAATTGGTGGTCAGACTGGGAGATATTGCATGTTCACCTAAAAAAATAATTCAGTAATGTTGGCACTTGGCTCCTAAAAGTAAACTTCCATTAGCCCAATCCCCACTTATTCACTGGTAGATAGCACTGACCAGAGGTAAGGAGGCAGACATGCCCTGAAAACCTTCCATGAAAACTGGTAGCCACAACTTTCTTTTCACTCCTTCACTATTACCCATCAAAGTACTGATTAGGCAAAACAATCTCCGGGCTTGTTATGAGCATCAGGAGAAATAACTAAATTTCAAAACCAGTTCTTGCTGGCTGGTGGTTTTGTGGGTTTTTTTGGGGTGTTTTCTTTTTGGTTGTGTCCCCCTCCCCCCAGCAGGTAAGCACAAGCAAGATAAAAGGTAGAACATAAAGAATTCTACACTGTTAAAATCCTGACATCCTAGCATCATACAGCCAATAAAATACCCAGGTAAGATCAATTTTCCCTACACACATTATTTCAGACAGAGCCTTTAAAGAGTTATTACATACATACAGTATAATGTATACTATGTAACAGTAGCCAAATATTATTATTAAGCATTAGTTCCTGTTACCTGTAATAAGACCGGGTCGCTAAGATTTGTAGAACTTCGATGAACCACTCCTGCCAGCACACTGGTCAGACTGTAGGTATCCTGAAGGGCTTCTCTAGTCTCATTGTCTAAAGCTAGAATTTAGAAATTATGAACAAAAAAACTCTAATAGCAAAATTGAAGCTGTGTTAGCTACTGATCTAAGCAGAAGCTGAAGTCTACAGTTAATTGAAACACTAACACATTTCCTTAAAATACTTGGACACTGGAGGAATGGCCTACCTCTTATCTACAAAGTTTTAGTTCTGCTTGAGACCTTTAAAGCCTTTTAAGTGCAGGTTTCAAGCTTAAAAAAAAAAAATAAATCAATGATCTCAGTTTCATTCTTCATGCTATGATTGGCAAGTATGACTAAAACAGAAAGCTTGATAGGATTATTTAGGAATAGTTAAACTGAAAGAAAAAACAGTTCTGTTTAGGCAGTGCTGGAAAAGATGCAGCAAACAAATATGACAGGTAAAACAAAAGATCAGAGAGAGGCGGACTAATTATTAATTTTTTCCTGACCCAACAGGCTGGAAAAGATAAAGAACCCCAGCAACAAATACAATTTCACAGTAACTGTTTCAAAAACCTAAAAGGAAGATCAAAGATTCTCAAATCTCCAAGAATCAGGGAACATAAACAAGAGATCATAATAAAGGTCACCAATCTTGAATAACTACTCATTAATGATGAGAAACTAAGCTGTGAAGACATCACCTTTCCCCTGTATATGTAACCTACATATATAGGTTAAGGTGAGCACACAGCTCCCTAGAAAATTAAGTCCCACTTTTCTGAAATTAACAAACAAACAAAAAACCACACAAACAAACAACAAAAAAGGTGCATCTGAAGAAACAAGAGACAGCAGAAACTATTTCATAACTGGCAAACTTCATGCACACAGGCCTAAGCCACAGGAGAGCCCCTGAGTGCTGCCCAGCAAACATAGAAAAGGGAGAGGTAAACTGAAGCTGGTGACAGTTGTTGATGTAACATGGCTTCCTCCTATCCGTGCGGGTTTCTTCACATCATTAAAAAAGGTAGTCTTTTCAAGCTCAGAAAAACCCCACAAAATCAAGGAAAAGAGAATAATTCCTCACCCTACGCAGGGAGGAAACAAGTTCTGATAAGCATGATCATTGTCATTCCACAGTGATGACTTCAAATCCGCTTTTCTTGGTGTTTAACATTTTATCTGAACTTGTATATACAGTCAGGCGGCTCGGCTCAGCCACACACTCCACTACAACGAAAACCACTCAACTTTCATATCTTCTGCTTTTTCCAAGAGGTCCCATGCCCCAGAATCAGCACCTGTCTTGTCTTCCCTTTCCCAGAACAAGGATAAAAAGTTCAGATGCAAACCTTACCTAGCTGTGACAGTAAAGTAACCACAGACAAGGTTAGAGATGCATTTATATTGGCATCCTCTAGGAGCTCTACTAAGCAACCAAGACATTCACTTGGTAGAATCTGATTTGAAGCAAATAATCGTGTAAGCTTCAGTCCAGAGATAACCTGGAGATGAAGGGAGAAAACCAACCTTAATTAGTCAAGTGCTACAAAATATTTAATACAGGAGTTAAAGCACAGAGTTGTATTAACTAGATTTTTCCCTATTTGACAAACTGAGAATGTAAGTGTCACTCTAACAGGACATTCGTATTGACATTTGCTGCTTAAAAAAAAATCAAGTTTTGCAAAAATCTGATTTTCTTTCTTGTGGATGTGTTCCCTTTACTCTTGGAAAGAACTAAGTTTACTTTGTGCTCATTTAGAACATATCGGTGCTACTTTTGTTTGTTAGTTGACAGCATTCATAGTAACAACATTCTTTAAAATCTCATATCTGTAGTAGAGCAACACTTTGTATTTCTTCATGCATTGAAAACAATTAATACCAGGTTACCTTCCTACATATGTTTTATCTTGGATAAAAGACAGGGTTAATTTATTTTTAAAGAACAACGAAACAGACTGGTCAATGCAAACATTGAGTAATCAGCCTTCACCTCAGTCCAACAACCTGAGTCCCAAAGACGTGGACAGCAAGCCAAAGGTGCCTTTCTGTGGGAAGGATAAGTAGAGCTGCTTTGGGAGCAATCTGTACTTGAGATAAAGAAGTGAAATGTGTGTTCAGGAAAGCCTGTATAAGATGCTGAAAATTATACACCTGCACATCAGTAGAGGTAGACAGGAATTACACTTGTGTAACAGAGCAGCATAACCTTGGTTTTGCACATCCCTATATACTTCTTTACAATGGATACAAAGAAGAAAGCTAAGCTAACTCTACTACTAACTCTGATATTAACGTTTTAGCAATTCTGTATTTGAAAAAAAAGGTATCTTCCAGATTAAGTGATTCAGCCAATATGTCAATCGCCCACTACACCAAGTGTTGCCACCCTGAGGATTGTACACAAGATGCACACAAACACCTCTGATTCTGTGTTGCCTGAAATTGACAAATTCCAGATACAAGGCCAGTTCCTTATTCAAACTCTCATGTTTGAGTTGTGAAAATAAATGATCCCTGGGGGCCAGAATTTAGGGGATTAAAAATAAAAATTAAATAAATCAAAAAAAAAAAAAAAAGAGAGAAGACAAACCACAAAACACAACAACAAACCAAAAGGCCCTCACAGGGCACAGCATATGCTTAGCCTGTATGGCTATAAACATACTACACGCATCTGTAATTGCCCACAAACACCATAAAACATTATTAAATAAAACATAAATAAAACATAGGTACGGAGATACAGCTAAACCCAGAAATGTTTCTAGTGTCCGACAGCATCCCTCGGCCACCAGCACTCCCGGCAGCTGGTCAGCGGACGAGTTTCCCCGCTTCTGGCCGCTGAATCGCGGTGGAGACCGCGGGTTCCACCTGGCCAGTGCCAGCGGGTGGCGATAGGGAAGGAGGCGGCCGAGGCTCCCGCGGCTTCCCCCAGCCCCTGCTGAGGCCGCCCTGGGCGATGACGGCGGAGAGGAGCCTGCCGAGACTGGACCCCGAGAAGAACAACCGGCGCCCCCAAGCCCAAGGGAATGGCGACGGCCACCCCCGCACTCCCGGCCGCGCCACCCCTC
>JANHFX010011399.1:0-25616 GCA_027560015.1 Chloroceryle amazona
CAGCTTGGTGTCATCTGTGAACTTGCTGCTGGTGCACTCGATCCCACTGTCTATGTCACTGATAAAAATGTTAAACAGTGCAGGTCCCAGCACAGCCCCCTGAGGGACACCACTTGTCACTGCTCTCCATCTGGACTTTGAGCCATTGACCACTACCCCCTGGATGTGGCCATCAAATCCGTATCTCTCCAGCTTGGCCAGTAGGATGTTGTGGGACCGCGTCAGAGGACTTGCAGAAGTCCAGATCACATCCACAGGTCATCCCTTGTCCACTGATGCAGTCACTCTGTTGTAGAAAGCCCCAGGTTTGTCAGGAAGGGTTTTCCCCTTGGTGAGGCCATGCTGGCTGTCCTTGATCTCCTCCCTATCCAACATGTGCCTTATCAGGCCTTCCAGGAGAACCTGCTCCATGATCTTCCCAGGCACAGAGGTGAGACTGAGAGGTCGGGAGTTCCCAGGTTCCTCCTTTCTGCCTTTTTTGAATACAGGTGTAACAGGTCCCTTCTGCCAGTCCCTGGGGACTTCACCTGACTGCCAGGACTTCTCAAATATTATTGAGTGGCTTGGCGACTCCATCTGCCAGTTCACTCAGAACTCTGGGATGCATCTCATCGGGTCCCATAGACTTGTGTATGTTCAGGTTCCTCAGGAGGTCATGAACCTGATTTTCACATACAGTGGGAGTGACCTCACCGCCTTGATTCCTGCCTTGTAGTTGTTTTTACTTGGGAGGTGTTGGGAGAGAGACCACTAGTGAAACTGAGGGGGAAAAAAGTCATTGAGAACCTCAGCCTTCTCTTCATCTGTTGTCACCAGCTCCCTGTTCTTGTTCTTCAGGGGGGGATGTTTTCTTTCACCTTCCTTTTTTCATTGGTTCACCTGTAGAGCCCTCTTGTTATTTTCTGGGTCCCTTGCCATGTTCAGTTCAAACCACGCCTTGGCTTTCCTGACCTCACTCCTCCACAGTTGGGCAGCATCTCTGTACTCTTCCCGGGATACCCGTCCCTCTTTCCAATGTCTGTGCAGCTCGCTCTTTCTTTTTAGCTTGACCAGCAGGTCGTGACTCAGCCATGCTGGTCTCTTCCCTTTCCTGCTTGATTTCTTACACTTAGGCATTGAGAGCTCTTGTGTTCTATGAAAAGTGTTTTGAAAGATCTGCCAGCTTTGCTCTGCTGCCTTTTCCCTTAGGACCATTTCCCAGGGTGTCCTGTTAATGAACTCCTAGAAGAGCTGGGAGATTGCCTTTCTGAAAGTCAGGGTCCTGACTGTACTCCTGGTCTGATTTGTGACTCTTAGTAGTGCAAATTGCACCAGTGCATACGACTGGAGCTGTAGCAGTGATCAGAACTGAAGCTGTTATTGGCCTTACTGGAAGAGAAACACCGGAGTCCACTGCACAGCAAGGCACACTAAGCACGCTCTCTCCTTTCCTTGTCTTAACTTCAACAATATTTCCCCATCTCCCCTACAATAAACAGCAGACATTTGTAAGGCTTCAACATCACAGTGCCACTATTTTAAAAATAATATAAATATTTTTATTGATTTGACAGCAGGAAGAAGATGAATGGAGATGGAATATTATTTATGTTGTCATATCCCATTTCCATGCAATGCATTCTGCTCCCCATCGCTTTGTAGTAATTCAGGACTGTATCTAATGAATACTGCAAGACTTTGTGAGATCATAGCAGAGGAAGATTGCTTAACCAGTCTAAATAGGATGACACAGTGGAATTTCCTCAGCCTTCAAAACTTTTCTTTAAAGTCCAGCCCTCTGTACAGATTAGCACTGTATTTGAGCATGGTTGCATCTAATCCAAGTTGAATTGGACTAGTACAGGCTCACTGGAATTGGGATGGTCTGCAATATGGGTCACATCAGATAACCTTCCAGTGTCTGCTGTGTGGGGTCACATCCAGACACTAGGGACAAAGGCACAAAATGCCTTCACAGACATGACTTAGAGAAATGGTTTATCTGGTAACATCCAGTTCTTGGGAGGTATCTGAAGGTGAAGGAAAACTCTGCCAAAAAAGAGATCACTGACATCTTCCATGGTTGGGTTTTGGGTGCTGACTGACTTATATTTTAACTTTAGAGCTGTGGCCTGCTTTAACCCAATGTGACAGGAGGTCTGAGCGATCTTAATTGCCAACCCAAAAGAAAGGTGATCGATAAGGATCTGAACTTGCAAACTTCTGGTATGTGTTTATCTCCGCCAGTGAGAGAGGACAGTTAAAAATCACTGAAGCAGAAACAGTTGTAAACCTAAGCAGACACCTGCTTGAGAACCTGTGAGATTCCGCTTCAGCTCATGAAGGAGCGGACTGGTTTTTGCAGTGCAAGTATTTGTGCACAGATCCAGCTCCCAGGATGAATGGGATTTGGTTGGTAGTGGAAATGCAAGTCTTAAAAGAAGTCTAAGAATGCTCCTGGAAGTCTTTCTTGTAATTGCAGCAATGGATGCTTTTTCCTCTGAATCCATCATCAGGCTGCAGTGAGGGGTTTAATGGTTTTGGTCCTTTGTGTATCTTCCCTTGAAGAGACAGTGGTTGTGTCTGGAGTGCATCTCACTTGCTGGGAGTTCTGAGAACAAGGTGAAAAGTTGGACTTTTAAAAGACCTGGACTAATTCTTCTCTAGGATGCAGACTTGTTAGATGGCCTCTTGCAATTCGCTTCTCTTCATTTCCTTTCCACTCCCTCCTCTTGCTCTCTTGTGCCTGTGGCAGATTAGAGGAAACCTTTGACTGCCAAATTATGAGTAGTTTTTGTAAGTAGTAAAATTGAGGAGCAAGGCTGCCAGTACCTCTCAGAACTGGGAAACTCTGGCATGATGTTTAGAAGAAAGTAGAGTTCAGACAGGTGCTGGGAGGTAAGCAGGTTATGGCCCCATTACTTCTGCAGCAGTGCAAAGCAGTCACATGGGTTTGTGGCCATACTCAGCTCTGGAGAATCCACGTTTTTTGGGGGGAGCGGATTATTTCATTTTTGTGTCTGTTTTGGATGCTTGTTTGAACATACTATGTATCTTTCCTTGAAAGCATTCGAAGCTCTTCAGTCTTTATTGACTGTCTGGAAGGCAGCAACATTGATTTATAGTATGTATAAAAAGATTATTGTAGCCATCAATGAGTTGCATCCATTTCTGGAGAGAGACACAGTGGGTGCTTCACTGAACACAGCAATTCTAAGCAATAGCGTGAGGCAAGATGAAGAGCCTGTCATATAGCAGATGAGCAACAGCAAGAACTAATGTATTGCAGATAGCCCTTTATTTCTAAGACAGACATCGCTGTGGAACCCTGGAAATGGTCAGGATCTAGCTGCAGCGTGCACCTTATGATCACACCACTAGTAGCTTGGAAGAGTTCATAAATTCATTATTCCCCAAACCAATTCATATTAGAGATGGCTTTGGAAAAGTCAAAACTGGGTAGCAGGGCAGAGGGAGAAGTAGATCTGTGCTACACCACATTAGTTTTCATATTTTTACCATATTCTTTTAGAAGTGCATCCAGTTTTATGGAAATGCAGTGTCAAAAACCATAAGCTGATAAATAAAACAGCAGATGCAGAGAAAAGAAACCCGATTTGAAAATTCTGACTCTGTTGATGCCCTCAGTGCTTTGATTTTAGTCCAGCATAGCAAACTCTCTTTCACCCTGGCTTGTAGTAGAAAGCCAAGGGGTTTTGATCCCCGTGAATTGTCCTGTGTGCCATGGTTCCAGAAATACCTGCAAGAATCACTCTCTGGTGATTTGTGCTTACGATTTACAGTGTTCAGCGGCCCTTGACTTGTTTAATTTCTCATGACAGATGTTACCACGGGGTAACAGTGTACAGCATGTAAGCACAAATCACACTTATTTTCCTGCAACTGTATCTGCCAGATTTTAAAAGAAAAGAAAAATTGTGTAGTTTTTTTTTTCCTGTGAAGTGGTGAGCACTTATTTCAGCTCTCAGATGCAAGCAAAGAGGAAAACTCAAACTGTGCAGAAAATGAAATCTACGTAGGTACTTCCATGGTGATGGAGAACATCTAGTGGGATGTCCAGAAAGCTTTAGTGGCACATACTGTACAGATACACACAGTGAATGCTCAGCAGTGTGATTTGGAGTAATTTACAGTAGCTGCCTAATTCTATTGGCAGTTTTTATTGGACAGATGATTCATCTTTGCTGGTTCATTGCCACATAATAATTTTGTTCATTATCAGCATCTACATTAGTCCCCTAGAATTGCACACGTGTAGTTTCTGCCGTACAGAAAAGCTACTATTAAGGAAAAGGCAGAGGACCAAGCTGTAGTCCTTTCCTACCTGCAAATGCTGCTAATAATACTTTGCTCATCTTAACAATTTAATTTGCACAGCTTTTGGGACACGGTCTCTCTTACTGGACTTATCCTGCCTCCTGCAAGGAAGCATTTGCTCTGGCTGCAGGGTCTGCATTGTTCACCAGTGTGACCAGAGAAACAAACTGCCAGGAGAATGCAGCATCAGACTCCAGCTGACCCTCACCACCTGCGGGCGTTGGTGAGGGGACAAGCATCTGTGGAGCACTGGCTCTCTCTTTACACAATGCTTTATTTCAGGCAAAGGCCAAAACTGACTGTTGTTAGCGAGTATAAAACATTGCTCTCCTTCCTCCCATGAGCTGTTGGAAAACAGTTTTCACAGTCAACTCCCAGAAACAGAGTAAAACACTGAACAGAAGACATGGAATGACCTCTACTGCTCCAGAAGCTTTAGATGGAGGAGACTCTTCTGGCCTACTATGAATCGAGTGAGAGGCACAGTGTAGTAGGAACCTAATGAGGAGCAAATCCCGAGTAAGAGACAAAGACTTTAGAAAAAGAGAAGAAACACTGTTGAAGAAAATTACTCTGGGTGTCAGCTAACCAGTCAGAGTGATTGTTGCTGTTGGAACAGCCTTTGACAGTGTCTCAGAGAAGGTCACCTGTCCGGGTCAGCTTCCCTATCAGGAGTGAAATATTCAGGCAGTTAATCTGGAAAGAAACACTCCTGTCCTGGAGAAGAACATGAAATAAAAATAACACCACAAATCCCACAGCCTTCCAGCATGTTTTCTTGTCTTCTTTTTTTGGCCAGCAAGTTTCTGTAGAACTTCAGTTTCTATTTCATTACAGAACTGGGTCTGTGGAGAATCTGCCTATTGAAGTGTAGAGCAAGGCAGGTCTGTGAGGGCTTTTTTCTCAAGCATGTCTTGGTAGCTCAGCTCCTTGAGGAGATGAGAGAAGAGAGTGTGACATCCTGGGAATACTTAAATGCTGTGGCAATGTGGAAAGCTTTTTGACTTCAGTCACACTGCTAGGGCACACCATCAGTGCTGGTATAACTTATCTTTTAGTACTTCTTTGTATATCACCTTTTTTTTGTTTAGAATAAAGATGATGAGATGCTTGGATACGACAGTCTTGCGGAGTCATAGTACCAGGAAGCCATGTTAGTCATCTAGGTTGGATTGCATTTCAGTCCGTGTAGAAAGGACCCACATGGTGTATGTAGCTATCAAAGATAAATGGTGTAAGGAACAGAAAACTGACTTCATCACCGTGCTTAGCTAAATCAAGTTTAAATTATTCAACTGTGCATTGCAGGTCATGTAATAAATTCGAGTTAGAGACTGCTAAACTCTGCTGACTTAGACACCGAGAACAGTCTAACAAGAGTTCCAGAGAGAAGGGCAAAGGCTAATTTACTTTGCTTCTCAGCCCTCTGCAACTGTTGTGCAGATTGGTATTGCTAATGAACACTGCTATGTAGCATCAGCAGAGAAGAAATATGAACGGAGATCAGGAAGGTCTGGATCTGATCTTTCTTGCCATCTGCAATGGAGTATCACGAAGTTCAGAGGTGATGGAATCCAGCGTATCTCTTGCTGGGTTGTAACAGACATGCTATACTTCCATTGCCAGTTTTTTTCCCCTGTTTTTTCCAAAGGGTGTCTTTTAATACACATTGTAAAAACATGCTTTCCTTCCAGATTCCATTTAGAAATATCTGTAGTAATTGGAAGTTTCATCTTTCGCAGAGTCTTTGTTGCTAGGAATTTAAAGTGGGGTCAGGTGCAGGATTTCCATCGCCATCATCTGAAGCTCTCTGTTTCGAGAGCAGTGTAACACTGGAGACTGAATTAGGAAACTTGGACTTAACGCCAGGCATTTTATCCTTCCTTAGCTTTCACAGAATGGCAGGGGTTGGAAGGGACCTCCGGAGATCATCTAGGGCAACACCCCTGCTAAAAGAGGTTCCCCTAGAGCAAGTTGCTGAGGACTGCAGCCAGCTTTCCTGCTGTGCACGGCATTTCATCATCTAGTGGAGGCTGAACATGGGCTGTCAGCCATGTCACTTAAACCAACAACCTTTAAGGCCTTGGGAAAAGGTTTAGATTGCTACATGATGGAAAGGTGGATCCAGATGTGGGATTCCCCTCCCCTTTGAAAGCAAAAGCATTTCCATTTAGACTTCCCTCCTTGGAGCAGGGACATTTTTTGCATTTTATCTTTAATGGGTAAAGCTGTACTTGGGTTTTTAATCTTGGTTGTGAGGCTTTCTCCTAACCCTTTCTCTCCTTGGAAACCGTTTTTCTTTTATTGTCCAAAAGTATTTCATGTTCTGTCACCCTCTCTGACCCCAAGTCCCACTGCTGGGATCCAGGAGGGGAGCTCAGTTTCTGGCAGTGAAGACAGCAGTAGATGGCAGCAGCAGCCCACGGTGGGAGCTGTGAGTGGTGAAATGAGTGATAGGAAGCAGAGAGGCTAACAGGAGGCTGGCATTTTAAATACCATCTTTTTCTTTCCCTGGCACATCTCTGGTTCTTTTTTTTCCCCCCAGAATCGCCTACATCTATAACAATTATCCAGAAAGGTTTTTCATTTTATTTGCTGTTACACTTCATACACGGGTGATTGAAAGAAGTCTTGGCCATGCACCTCTCAAGATAAACAGGAAGAGAATTTAGGAGGTCAGGTGATTTCTCAGTCGCATTTATTCTTGGTTTTCCCAACACTTGGCTCCCCGCCTGCGTGCTCACAAACCAAGGTGTTTCCAAATGACTGACTTGGTTCCGTGTGCCTCTGAAGCTGCTGCTCTACATTAGAGCAGAGAAACCTGGAAGAACCCCCCCCTTTTTTTCTTTTTTTTTGCTTTTGAACAGTTGCTTTGTTTTTCATTGCTGTAGCTCCGTACAATGGCTCCTAAGGAATGGAGGAAGAAATTCTCTTTTTTTAATACCATTAATTAGGATCCCACAGGACAAAATGATGGCTTTTTTGTTATCTTGCAAGCTAATACAAGATTTAGAGTTAGGATCAGTTTGCCCTCTTAAGTGACCACAGTGACAGGGGATTTAGCCATTGAACCTACCAAGTGGCTAAACCCTCCAGGACTAAATCCAGACACTGCTCTGGGGTCTGGGCCTGCGTGATGCCCACACGTACTCCACCGGTCTGCAGCTCACAGGAACACTGCTGATTTCTTCACTCTCCTCTGTCACTTAAAATAGCTGCTTCCCAAGACCAGCCTGCAGGTTAACAGCTTCACAAGTCAGGCGTATGCAAGAGCCCCACGCAGACAGTCAGAGACATTAGCTGGGAGCAGAAGTCTAGAAGGTGCCAGGGATTTATTTACCTAACAAACAAAACAGAAGAGAAATTGTTTAAAAAACAACAGTGTAGCTGCACGCCCCCCACTCTCGCTGGGCTCTGGGTGCTGTCTGATTCTAGGAAGGCAGGGTTATTCCATTTTCATCAAGTGAATTTTCTTGCCACGAGCACTCACACTCCACCTGGCTTATAAAGAGAACTTCTTGAAACAGGGTAGTTTCTGGCCTCCAGACAGTGATTCCAGTCCTGCAAAGAAGAATGTAGGGATACTGGTGGAGGGAAAGCTGGACAATGTGCTCTCACAGCCCCAGAGGCCAACTGCATCCTGGGGCTGTATCCAAATCAGTGTGGCCAGCAGGTTGTGGGAGGTGATTCTGCCATTCTACTCTGCTCTGATGAGAGCACATCTGGAATACTGTGTTCAGCTTTGGAGTCCTCACCGCAGGAAAGACCTGAAACTGTTGGAGCAGGTCCAGAGGAGGGCCACAAAAATGATCAGAGGGCTGGAACACCTCTGCTATGAAGAAAGTCTGAGAGGGATGAGTTGTTCATCCTGGAGAAGAAAAGGCTCCAAGGAGACCTTACTGCTGCCTTTCTGTACTTCAGGGGGGCCTATGAGAAAGATGAGACAGCTGTTTTGGCAGGGCTTGTTTTGGCAGGACAAGGGGTAATGGTTTAAATGAAAAGAGGGTAGATTGAGGTTGGATATAAGGAAGTAATTTTTTTAAATGAGGGTGGTGAAACACTGGACCAGGTTGCCCTGGTGGTAGATGCCCTGTCCCTGGAAACATTCAAGCTCAGGTTGGTAGGGGCTCTGAGCAACCTGATCTAGTTGGAGATGTCTGCAGGGGGGTTGGACTAGATGACCTTTAAAGGTCCCTTCCAACCCAAACCATTCTATGATGCTATGGCTTCTGGATTAGTTGCCTCCTATAATCGTAGACACTCGTGGCTGATTTTGTAATCAAAAATGACCTCTCCCTGACAGATTACTTTCTGGGGGTGTGATCCAGCCTGTTGTTTAGAGGTTACGTGCATAAAAAGAGAGCTGCATAAATTACTGATACTCTTTTGTTAAGCTTTAAAAATGTGTTTCATAGTGAAGCAGTGAGACTGAAGAAAGCACTGATATGCAAAATAGAGTCCGTGGGTTTTAAGAATCCAGATAGAGAGTTCAGTCGTTCACGCAGAAATCATCAATTGCAGGAACTATTCTAGTCATAGGAAGTCTGTGTGTCAATGTAATTTCATTCCCTGTGGCTCCTCCTGCCTTATCACTGCTCTTCAAGTGCTTTATGCTCCCCTTATTTTAACCAGTTTTCTGCAGGCTGCATTAAAACTCCTGCAGGCAGCAGGGGCAGATGCAAACATCACTAGAAGAGCCATTCAGATGGTTTTCAAGTGACAGTGTCATATATTATTGTAACTGGTATGTTCCTTCTCCTTACTTTAGATAAGAAAGAACACTCTTTTTGGCACTAGAGCATAATTACGTGCTACCTTTGGGAAGAAGATTTGCATGCTGAGCTGTGATAGAGAGGAGAGTGAGCTTCGTGTTTTGCCATTTCTGTGGCTTGCATTGTATGCAAGATCAGAAGTGCTTCCAAGAGTGAATGTGCTCGGTGATTGTAACAAATTGCTCGGTGAAACAGGAGTTGACGTCTTGAGTTTTGCTTGACTTACGTAGTAAAGCAAAGTGAGAACAAACCTCATATATTTAGATTATTGACACGGCATGCAGTCTAAATCTGTGCAATCTCAAATGGTATTAACTCGTTGGTAAGATTTCTGCCATCTTGGGTGTTGGATATCTGACATCCTGGGTTACTTGGAAAAAGTAGCACCAAGCTTGCATCGTTTGATTTGGCTAGGGTTCAGAACTGAGGAACTTAGTGTCCAACATTTGAATTTTTGCTTTTGGGATCATTTTCCTTGACTCGGAAAGAAAAGAGTATTGAATGCATGGATAGTGGTGGAAATGAGAAGAGTAGCTCTGGATTGCATCTGGTGGTTCTAGAGCTCGGCAGGAACCTGGAGGTGTTCAATATCTGAATGTTAATATGGGTTTTGTAGCTGCTAGCATTAAGTAAGGGTATACACCTTTTCATTCTCAAGCTGACAGTGACAAATGAGGGCACACAGCCTGCTGTAAGTTTCTGACAATGCTCATGGCAACTCAGCAGCTGAAGATGAGTATCTGTAGTCTACTGCCAAATGGTAAAGCATGCACATTGCAGTTAAAAGTTTCCAGATTATTAGAAACAACTTTGAAGGGGATTTGAAAGTAATATTAAAAATTAAAGGGAATCTAAAGTGTTCCTTAAGGCAGAGTAACTAGCAAATCCTACTGCTATACCCTAAGCACAGTGGCTGACCTCTGTCATAATTAGCCACTCATCTTCATTATCTGGACCCTCTCTTACAGGTGAAAATGCCTATTAATACCCACTTTGAAGAAGCAGCTTGTGAGAAGTAAAAGTAATATCTGTGAAGGTTGTATTGACCAGGTTGAGTGTAAAGAATGAAATTAGCCCTCCAGCAATGGATATTCCCATCAGAAGACATTACTTCATGTAACTCATCCACAAAATTCTTCATTTACATAATTAAAAAGATGGCAGCCTCTATTCCTGAGTTTTCTTACCGCTTAAAAATTTAAGGGGAAAAAACCTTAATATTTTAAAATACACCAAAAGCCTGGAACTTTTCTTGCAGTATCTGAGGTTGATTATTAGATGCTAGCAACTGTATTGCCATGTCTCAGGAGAGACCTTAATAAAATGATAAATGCAAGTGTAAGAGAGAGTGACATAGGAATAGTTGAATCTGGAAAGTTGGTAGGAGGTAGAGAGTCTGCCTAGATGACAAGAACTGCATCGAGGAAATCTTTGAGGCCTGCACAGGGAAGGCTGAGCTGCTTTCATTGCAGATATACAAAAAATTGCCTGCTCGTCTTAGGTACCTTTTTTCTTTAGAGAGAGCAGGGATCTCTGTAGTGTCTCAGGAATCTGCCTTTGTAGCATAAGCAACAGTGGTTCCACTCTTCAGGCATGGCAAATTGGGCTCAGACCTAGTTGTCAGCACAGTTGTTCTTTGATCTATTTTAGAGTGGATTTGGGGATGTTCTTTGTCGGGGAACAGAGAACAGATTCGGGTGTGAAGAAATGAGGAGAACATGGATGAGTGTGCATTGGAAGTGTGTTCAAGCAAACAAGTGAAACGTACTTGCAAGTAAGGAATGAAAAAAGTATCGATCAGCAAAACAACCTGGTTAAGTGTAGAAAAAGGAGGCTTGAAGAAATCAAGCTGAGTTAGGTGTTGCTCAGGGCATCAGCAAGTTCTTAAAACAGGGAAAATGAGAAGAGAGAAAACCCAGGTTGTTTCCTCAGTGAGGGTCAGTACTTTAGATATACCTCAGACTAAACAGGATTCTTTGCCAGGGTTTTGGGATAATAATAGTGATGGTGATGTTATATTAAGGGTATAGACAAAGATTACTTAAGGTTGAAGAGGTGAAAGTTGAAAATATTACAGTGGATTAAAAACAAAACTCAAGAGCATAAAATTCTTCAGTTGGGAGATCAGGATATGTGCTGAAGACCTGTAGCCTGTGCTTCAAGTCAAACAGCAGAAAAGATAAAATAATGAAATTAAAAAGGGGGAAAATGCTATATGAGCACTAGATACAGCCTGTTAGTAAAAATATTAAGCATAATTAAACACATGTAAGGAAGTGAGAAATGGGAAAAAGTATCTCAGGCTGTTCTAAACTAGATTTATTGTGGTGGGGTTTTTTTTTTTTGTAACAGAGGGTTTAGGCTTTTGCTTTCCAAGTTTTATGATGGCAAATTGAAGAAGAACCAACATGTTGGATGTAGATAATTAGCAGATTTCCTCTAAAATTGGTCTTGTAGCTAATCTTGTTTCATATCTAATATCTATGTCAAAAATGTAAGGGCTTTGCTGATGAAACAACATCTGTAGGAATATATTACAGCAATATTTTTTAACTGGAAAATTAAGATAAGCTAGCAGTGGTATTTTTGAATGTATTTCCAACAGAAGAAGGGAAGTGTTAGTGCCATTACAGAAGCTACTGGTGGATGCCTGTATAAGTTTCTGAGTCCATTTCCATGTTCAGACAAGATTAAGTCAAACTGGAGCAGGAATTGAGAAGTCTGTTATGGTAGAGCCAAACAGAATGAAAAATTGGATTGGTAACACTGATACTCAACAGCAGATGCTGAAGGAGCCATTGAAGTTGTTGCAGGGGAAATTCAGTGTTTGGGGCTGCTTGGAGAAAAATCTTAGAGAGTTATCTGTTTGTCTGTAGTCAAGATACTTAAAAGTAGTATCAATTCCCTCTGCTTCAAGCTGGGAAGCAATCATGAATAGCAAAACTGGAGAAAATGATCTGTCATGGACATGTTATTAATAGTGGCACTTTCCAGCATGTATCACGTTCTGCAGAAACAGATGGTTCAAGGGACTGAGATGCTGGTACTGGGGTCATCCGTCACTGACAGGATGCAGACAACAATCTGTCTATGTGCAAGATGGGCCTCACCAGCCCAGAGAGCAGCTGGTTATGAACCACGTTTACTTCATAGTAGAAATAGAGGAGTAAGTCTAGAAGCACTCCAAGCAGCTACATTGCTGTTCTGGTGATCTGCATTAAGAACACTGGATGACCACAAACAAACAAAACCCCCAAACACAAACAAACAAAAAAACCCCAAACCAAAACAAAAAAACCCAACCCAAACCAGTTGGGGTTTAATTCCTTTGATTATCCATTATCTTGAGAGGTGAAAGACTGTAATTCAAAGGGGGCATGCCAGCTGCTCTGGTCTTCCCTGAAAGGTACTCAGGGTGTTTTAAGTGAGCCCACTTAGGAGTATCAGATGGAGCAATGATAGAAAAACATTCACAGGAATGAGGCAAAGATAAAAGACCAGGCCTAGCATGGTTTCCTGGCAATATGTGCTGCTCATTCCAACAGTTTGCAGACCTGGGAAAGCTGAGAGCATGGCATGAGGGGAAAATACTCTGACCTTTAAACCAGACAGAACAAGTTGAATTCAAAAGGGGAATCTTTTTCTCCTGAAGTCTTTCTTTCTCCCAATGCCTCACTGCCTTGAGATTCTCTTAGTTAGATATGGGGGTAACACAGGAGCAAAATGAACTTTGGAGCAGCCAGGAGTGGAGCTGGCAACTAGCTCTACTGAGACTGTACCTGGTACATGATGCTCAGTAAGGTTATATGTAAAAGACTCTAAAACCCAGGACTGTTACTATTTCATGCATTCTGATACTTGGTACTCTGTCCAGAAAGGATCCCTATTAGATCAGGAAGCTTTCAATTATGCAGAGTGTGTAGCATCTGACTTAGGTAGCAAAAATATAAATGGAGAAGTCAGAAAAAGGGATGTGATAGGGTCGGTAAATGTGAAAAAAAATTCCCTAAGGTCACACAAGATAACCCAGTGACACAGCCAAGAGGAGAAACCAAGTTTTCTAACTTCTCCTTAATCTCTGGAACACAACAGGAGTTTCTAAGCTCTGGCATTTATCACACTAGTTGCCTGCGAGCCACTTCAGAGTCACTTTTCTACATTGCAGGCCTGAAAATAGCCACCACTGCTGCTGGCACGGGTACCTGGAAGTAACTTCCAACTATGACGTGTAGCTACTAACCTGGAGTAGTAGTATGCCTAGAGAATTTCCTGTTAGAAACCCTGTGGCCAGCAGGACTAGGGAAGTGATTGTACCTGTGTACTTGGCACTGGTGAGGCTGGGCCTTGAATACTTCATTCAGTTTTGTGTCCCTCACTACTAAAAGGACATTGAGGTGCTGGAATGTGTCCAAAGAAGAGCAACGAAGCTGGTGAAAGGTCTAGAGATCAAGCTTTATGAGGAGAGGCTGAGGGGAACTCGGCTTGGAAGAAAGGACTCTGAGGGGGAGACTTTATCGATCTCTACAACTGCCTGAAAGGATGTTGTAGCAAGGTGGTGGTCGATCGCTTGTCCCAAGTAAGAAGCAGTAGAACAAGAGGAAATAGCCTCAAGTTGCAGTAGGGGAGGTTTAGGTTGGATATTAAGAAAAACTTCTTCACTGCAAGGGTTGACAAGCCCTGGAATGGGCTGCCCAGGGAAGTGGTAGAGTCACCATCCCTGGAGGTATTCAAAAGATGTGTAGGTTTTGTGTTGAGGGACATGGTTTAGTGGTGGACTTGGCAGTATTTGGTTAACAGTGCGACTTAATGGTATTAAAGGTCTCTTTCCACCAAAATGATTCTATGCTTCTGTGATTCCCTGCAGCTTGTTCTCTAGTGTATGTGTAGACAGTCTCTGGAATATATGTACACAGTAACATGAAAAAAGTGAGGGTTTGTGGCTGGACAGCAGAGTTTACTGAAAGCCAGAATTAAGGCCTTTTCTACTCAGCCTTATTTGTTCCAGTACACTTAATATTTCCCCTTAACTGCTGAACAAATGTAATCACTCGGGCATTAGTGCAACCCATGTAGAGTGCCCATGGCTTAAGTGGACAGACTAACATGCACAGCATAAAAAGGTGTCCTGTAAGAGGCTGAGAGGGATCGCCTGGGTGACATTCTTTTTGGACAGCAGTAATTGGGCAAGCCTCGGGATGTGTGTCTAAAAGCAGACTCCACTTGAGCAGCCCGTTCCTTCCTATATGTTAAGCAGTTCTCCAGTCGTTATGGAAGGATATTGCACAACATCTGAGGATTGGAGTAAAGTTGGGAAGACTTCAAGAAAATAAAATATTCCCTTTCATTTCTGTGAGTGTCTTTAGAGCAAGAGAATTCATTCATTCTTGTAATCACTTCATGGATAATAATCTGATGGTCAGGTTATTATAAGTAAAGGAGACTCAGCCCTTGAGATCAAAGGGTTTAATTACTGCTGAGCAAGGAAGTAAGACTGTGGATTTCAAGATTTACATTCATGATTACTGTGGATTATGACATCACTTTCAGCCAAGAGCTCCCTATCTGTATTTATCTGAAGGGTATCGCTTGTACACTGTTATCCAAGTTCAGTGAATTCTCCTGGCTGTCCTGTAGTCTCTTGCTGTGCACATGACAAAAGACCTTTCTAATCGGGAGCCTTTGCTCACTTGCTACAAAGCCCAGGAAAGACAGAGATCTGCCACAATGTTATGAGATAGATTATGGCATGCTCTGGCAGAAAATGCGTGGTCCTGTGCTCTCTGTAATCTACACACAGCCTGTGCTAAGCAAGAGATTTCCCCCCAGCTATGCTTGATGACTGGAAAGGCAGTGCCTGCACTGACGACTCAGTATCAGTGCCTGTGTTACAGCTATCACCGGCATGGTTCAGCCTGAAAGCTGGATGTGGTAAATGCACAATAGGAGCAGCGTATTTCTCCTGTCCTTTAACTCAGCTGCATGGACCACTGTGTTTCATTGAATTATGAGCATTAAGTATCCATAACTGGAACATGCTTTGCTGCAAAATGCCCTCATTACCGTCCACTTCTGGAGTTGCTGGATGACTTAGGTAAAATCAGGAAGATCTGTCTAGTGTCCAAAGGTCTGTGTTCAAGATCTTGCTCTGCTGTGTGTTTTCTGGAGCATTAGGGAGACTCAGACTTTTGCCACCCATTGAATTACCTGCTGCCTTTGCTGTCTTCGTGTTGAGTTGCTGCTTTGCTTGATAGTGGTTCGTAAGGGTACTGGACCACGACAGAGATAGGAATGAAACAAACATCAAGATAGGTCATTTCTGCTGAAATAACTTGCTCCTGGCTGAGGACTTTTCACTAGCTGAACAGGGAGGGCTTAGGAGACTTGTTAACCCTCATTGTTTTCCCTTCAAAATCAATGAGAAACAGACAATTTCTTCAACTAAGAGACAATCTACTAAAGACTACCAGATTTTTCAGCTGAGTTCCCTGGGAGGAGTAACCTCTTCTAGGAGTCAATCGTTCCTCAGCTCACATGCTCTGCAATCCAGTCTTGATGCTTCCTTTCTTTATGTTTTGAGGTTTTGTAGCTGTCTAAATACATCAGTACCCAGCAGTGGTGCAAGGTTTTAGCTTTTGTGAGGATTACCAAATGTCTCCTCCAGTTGTGTGGTAAAGGGAAGCTATTGTTTCATCTCGCAAGCAAGCAACTGAATTGTGAAGAGGTTAACACTGTGGCTGAACTGGGAATTGAACCTTCATCCACTGAGCTTTAGATTCAGGGAATTAATTAAAAACGGACTCGGGCATGGACAATACTTTCTATGCTAACAGGAAGAAAAAAAACAAAACAGCAACAAAGCTGCACCCAGGATAGAATAAGACCTTGCCTGACAGTGCAAGTTGTTAAATTCTCTTCTCACCTTCCATGAAAAGGCCGTAGTTAGGCACTGTGCAGTGTCTAGATGCCTCTTGTTTGCCATTTTATGGTTACAAAGCCAGATGATGTATGGCATATCAATAATCTCATATCCTTGAGGTATTTACATCTCATCTAATCTCCACTACACTTGCACTAGGGGTTTCAATTTCATTATTCTTACTAAGATGTCATTTCCATAGCTCCATTTGTTTCTGTTTTGCAAAGGCCTGTGCTGAAACTTTGGGGGCTTTGCTAACCAATTACAATAATGTCTTTCAATTATGTTACAAATACAAGACTCTAGCAGCTAATATTTAGAGAGTAAAATGTTCATCTTTTATTTGGCCTGACACTTGAGATGCACAAACATCCTCTGGTACTTTTGTTATTCTAAAGCATTCACAGAGCAGGATCAAATCACACACATATTAGACACATAGAAAGAGATGTGTTACCTGCCCCAACGAGCTTGTATTTTAAGATAAGGCAAGAAAAATATAAGACGAGACACTTGACAACAGATCAGTTCTGAAAGAGTCTGGGGGAGGAGAGAGGGAGAGAAGCAGGTTGGGAGATAAACCTCCAGAACAATGTTTTAAATATGTGGTGGCGTGTGAGAGGCACAACACTCTCAATGGGGAGTGAAACCAGGTGCAAGAGTTAGGACCTATGACTGCAAACAAGGGGTACAGGGAGAGCTGCGCTTTGCAACAAGCTGGTTGCAGAGCCCTTTAGATACTGCTGTCAGGGTAGGTTTTCTGGGAATTGTGGCTACATCTGTGTAAAGACAGGCAGGATGTGCTGGAAACCCTTCTCTCCTCAGCCTTGCCAAGGCACTGAACTAGAGATTCTTATGCTGTCTTTCATTCCAAATGAATTTTCCTCCCGTTAACATCTGCATTGGTTATGTTTCCCAGGGACAAATCCAGTGGGAGCTAAGAGGAGTCAATACTAAGCTGATACTTCCTTGCAGCTCATGCCTTGATCATGGTGACATAGACCCATAAGGCAGGAATCTGTCCAGCTAGCCACCTTTTTTTTTACTGGATCAAGAGAGGCAGGAGACAAGAACCATGGACTCTGATTCATTAGCTCTTTTGTGTCAGTAGTGTTACTAGTATGAAGAATGAAATGAGAGACAGATGGGAGTCAGCATGAGATCCATGACCTTTGTGAGTCCTTGGAATGAATCCTCTTGTTGCAGGTTTTGAATGAACAGTTCACCCAGGTGAATCATCGGCTGCATCTCCATTTCAAGAGTGCCATAGGTGTGACTGACAGTTAAAAGGCACAGGATGAGAATTGTATCCTCAGGAGCTTGCGAACCATTGTTTCACTGAAGCTTTCTGCTAAGAAGTGACACATCTCTAAGGAAAACTAACTGTATTATCTTTCATTAATTTGACAGGAGAGTATGACCTTTGTTTCAGTTAAATAGGATCTGGGGAAAGAGATGCTGCAGAAGGCTCAGCAATGATTGCACAGTCCCAGCAACTCTGTCCTACTTATTCCACCTACTGTCTTAGGTTCTGAAACCCTCACGTGCCATGGAAATGCAATGTTTGGACTTAAAGATTTCAGCGAACTTTGTGAATGTTGGCAATTTATGCTAAATGTCTTCTACTGCTGAAGCTTGCAGTGAGGCTTACATTAAAGCTTCTGGTGACAGGGCAAATAGGACAATGGGACTTTGTGTTTGGGCCCCATCAACTCCTCCTGGTGTAATCTGACAGCCCCGTGCCTTTGTCACTGCAGAACCTGATTGAGTATTGAGTGGACTTTCTCTTTTTGGCTTGGATGAATAACTTTAATTTGGTTTGAGACTGCCCTCAGAATTGGTATGGCTCAAGCTCATGAATTTGAAACTGATTGGTCAAATCAAGGGGATGAGCATAAGTGGATTTATTAGCTACAGATCTGTGAAAGACAGTCTGCCCTTCCCTGCATTAATCATCTTCAGTCAGATTACCTGCATTAATTATTCTGCTGACGAAAAGCAGAGGAAGGAGAGGAAAGATAGGGAACTTTTCCGCAGTGACCTGATGAGGAGGGTGCTATAGAGATGGACAGAAATGCAGGTGCTACTGACAAATGCATGCCCCCAGTAGTTCCTTGAGTACCTCCCAATTGCCAGGCCAAGTGAGATGGCTGATTTCATCAGATGCCAGGGGTGCACGCTAGGTTTAGTGTGGCAGTGAAATTACAAAGCCTACCGTGATAGTGAGAAAGGAAGTTAGACAATGTCTGTGACCTAGGAAATCTGGTTTCAAGTCTCTGTTTAACACCTCCTCTGAGCAGATTACTGATATGTCTTTGGACATGGCCTACCTGTGAAGTGCGGGTAGCGTTTATATTGGAGTTTGAGAGTCCCTCAAATGCTATGTTTACTAAAGTTTCACAAAACACATGGCACAGGGAACAAAACCCATTTCAAGTGCTTCAAAAGCTATAGAACCTTTGCATTTCTTAGCTATGAAATACTTTCAGAAAACCCTTGTCATACACATTTTATTGAACTGTCTTAATGATTGTGGGATGGATGCCCTGGGACAGGAGCTTTGTGGTCTTGAACATCACCAAGAAAATCTGGAACAAAGCCTATGGTTTTCCTGTGCTGAGCAGTACCTGGAAACTGTTCTTAATGTTATTTTAGCACTGGGATATGACTCTTTGCTTGTGACAGACTCCTTGTTTAGTTAATAAAAAATAAATCTGCCATGGTGCTTCCTTGAAAGACATGGAAGAATTTGAAGTCTTACATCATGATTTTTAATTACTGTTACCGAGCAGACTGATGAATTCTTAATACAGTTTGAAGAATGAATTCCTTGTAACAGTGATTATAAACTACTTCTCTGAAAAGCATTTATTTGGAAGAAAACCCCAGAGGTGCTAAAGAAGCAAATATATGACTCCTGTGATGAAACTTAACTTCTGTGATAAAATAAGCCAAAAACATGTATTTATCTTTCTGTAATTGGTTCCTGTCTGTGTGGGTGTTAGGTACATCAAATTAAATTGAAAAATTTGTGTGCAAGGTAGCCAGGTAGTAAAGGCACAGAATTTGAACTGTGCTAGATGTGACTCTGCATGGATTTGATTCCCATACCTAATGATGTCAATTTTAGTTCAAGTTTTCAGGAGCCACCCCAAGTTGAAGCCTTACAGCAACTGAAGAGGGGTGAGTGCAAGCACATTGTTTTCAGACCCCAACTGAATCAAACACCGAGCAACCTGGTTTAATTTCAGTATTAGCCTTGCTTTCATCAGATGGCTGGACTGAAGACCTCCTGTAATCGTTTTCAGACAGAGAGATTCTGTGAAGTATGGAAGATTTTCTCCATTGTAATGATGTGTCTTCAGGCAAAGACATGAACACGCATGTACGTGCACAAGGGAGGCAGGCCAAAGCTGTCTCTTAGCACATACTCTTGTGACCTTGTAGTTTCAAAATGGTATAAAACATAAAGAAACAGGGAAAAAAAATCTGTAGCATGTCATGAGAAGAAAACGAAGGATTCTCTAAATGTGAGTTTGGAGCACATAGAGAATCACGACGTAACAACTTCATTTAATAACATTAATTTTCAGGGAGCAATCAGCTATTACTAATTCTACATATTGAGATTACAGCTTTAGGTGAAGGTATTTTCTCCTACTAGAGATTCTGTGAGCCTGTGATTTTTTGGGTCTCTGTTTTCTTTTAAAAAACATGAAATTTTTAGTCCTTGCCTGGAAGAAGAAAACCTAGATTATTTTTCTGCATTTCAGAGCAACACAGAAATATCCCTTAAGTACAGAACCATGTCTTTTGAGAAATGCATTTGCTATTACAAAAAAAGAACCCCAACCCCTGAGTTTCATGATAAAATATGCTTGCAGAGGTGATGGGAGATGGTGGTCATCTCCACCGTCAGTTCACAGAATGTTTCAGGGTCTTTTCACATTTTCACACTGCACTGTAACTTGATTTGAAGTAACCTTTCTGCTGAGAATAGTAAAACTTCTTCAAATTTACCTATTTTCCTCTGTCTGAGGATCTCACAAATTGGCTGCTGCAAAGCTGGAGTACTGGTTAGAACTACTTTTACAATTCCATTTATATGTGTTCAGGTAGAAAAATTGTGTATCCCTTTCTTCACTAATGAGTGCTTATATCTTGCTTTAAGGCTTTTGGCTCTAACGGAGGGATATTGGAATACTTAAGTAATTCATGAGGCAAGATCAGACTGCCCTGAGCGATATCACAATTAATATTATGTAATACTTTTCTCCAGAAAAATATGCACCTTGGAAGTATTAGTGTCATTTATTGTATTTTGCCTTTATGACTCCATGCTAACATTTTATTTGCTCATTAATCAAAAAACAGACAGTTTTCTGGAATGCCAGGGACCACCTGTGACTAAAACTGCTGTAGAAAAGCCTGCAGGAGACTCTGTGTGTCTGTAGCCTATGTGCTAATACTACATTTTGTTTGTTTTCTATGCTATTTTGTCTCAATTAGCTCTGAATGTTACAGCAATTAATACATATTCAAAATACACACTGTATTGTACATCTTGCGGTTTACAAATTGATTTTAGTTAATATAAGTGTAATAATAACAGTTCTGGCAAAAATAGAACTACCTCGAGGTGCTGAGAAGCTGGAAAGAAATCAAATTAAGACCTCGGAAAGGGAAAAGTCTCAAGTTTTGTGGACAAATGTATAAAAGAACTGAATTAAGTGCAAATCAAGATGTACTTGATTTCAGGCTTTCATTTTCATTTAAGAACTTGATAAGAAGTAGATGTTTTTTTCATGCATGTGCTAAGTTTTTCAGGATTTCCAGTTTCTAAGCATACATTTCTAGGCTGAGGATAAGATTCCCAGGACACCCAGCTTAGCACCTACTGATAAATAAAAGGTTGTATACAGCATGATATTTGCTGTAATATTTGTTGAGCCATACCCTCGATAAGAAGTTGAAGGAAAAAGATGAAACAATCCGGGCCACTGAACCTCATTCGTAATAGCAGTAAAGCCTCTGTCAGCCAGACTGTACAGCCTGTGCTTTCTGCACGGTATGTGCCAAGTATGGACAAAGAACGGGACAGGAAAAAGAAAATTGTAGGTGAAATACTAACTGCGGTAGGTTGGGCTTGTGTCTGAAGGGGTTTTGGTAGCTGGGGTATGTGTGTGTTGGCTACGGAGTGGTTCCTGAGAAAAGCTTCTCACAGGAGCCACTCCATAGCCCTGCCTCCCCCCCACAGCTACCAAACCCCTGCCAGACACAAACCCAACATATCCAGGCAGGTATGTAACTAGCTATTGTTAACCACCTCTGCAGTCCAGGCTACAGAGTTTGTGCTTTCTGCAGAAGATGTGCCAAGGATGAGCAAAGGACAGGAAATTAAAAAGAAAATTCTAGGTGAAATATGAACTGCAATAGGTTGGGTTTTTGTCTGGGGGGGTTGGGTAGCAAGGAGTAGCTTCTAGGAGCTTTTTACAGGAGCTACTTCATAGCTTCCCCTGCTATCAAAACCCTGCCAGACAGAAACCCAACACATCCAGGCAGGTATATAACTAAGTATGTTAAATACCAGCAACTCTGGAAGCTTCAAATTGACATGATTCATCTTTTAAACAGGGTAAATACTGTAGGTCAGGGCTCAGTCAAACTCTTTGCTAGAAAAAATAATAGGCGTAGGAGCTCGTCTGAAAGGGTGAGAAAAGCTAAGGTGTGTTTGTTGACCTAAAAAACTACACAGCAGGAAAGGCTCTGAGGATGACACGTTAGTGTAACATGTCCTGGGCAAAGCTGAGGAGGGAGTGGTCTGATAATCCCGCTGAGAAACGGGATCTTCCTGGTTGCTAGTAATGGCAGAGAGCATGCAGAACAGGGGAGGGAGGGAGCTCTTTTCCCTAGGGGAGCTCTGTCTCCTCATGGCAACAGAAGGGTGGAGGTCAAAGGTAGAGAGTGACCTTACCACGGGTGCTGGTGGAGAAGGGCAGACCTGGAGGGATTGAGCACACTGTGGTTTGGGACAAGAGGTGGGAGCTCTTCGGAAGGATTTGGCCTTGTCAGTGTGAGGCATATACTGAGCCAACTGCTTTCTGAAGCCCCAGGCATAATGATGTAGCAATTTGTTAGTGAAATGAATGATTGCAAGGTTGGTTTCTACAGCGATATTTATTGTTTGATAGTTTGACTAACCTTTTCACTAAAAATAAATGAAAGGGATTTTCTGACATGGATTTCTTCAAACGGCTTGAAAAGAATAGAGCAATTCAACTCAATCTGAAATTACATCTGTTTGTAGTTGAGGTTGCATAAATACAAATCTTATCCCCTCTAGCATGTTCATACACAAAAAGATATAGCATATAAGCAGATCCAAATAACACATTTAGTGACCTGTGCTTTTTGTGCCATCTTGTCTCTTTCTGTTGGGGTCTCCATGGATGCAGAAATAGCAGCAGCAAAAACACTGCAGGAGATGCTGGAGTAGACAGACAAAAAAGATAGCAATCAGCCCTATAGCTGCATTTAGAAAAGAATGTCAGATTAAACACTATGGTGTCCTGTAAAAGGGGACTCTGTACCCCAAGACTTGTTTCAGTTAGGTACGTGATAACCTTAATTCTAGACGTCCAGATGTGAAAATGTATTTGGAATAAAATGAGCTCCAAAGTCATGCCAGACACACAAAACTTTAGCCATAACTACAGGTGTGGAATCCAGTTCCAGCTGTTTAAACATGGCACATGCAAACAGCAGGAGCTGGTTCAGACATGCCCTGCTGTTGTTTAAGTTACATGCAGGAGTTTGAGTGTCTGATATCCAGATTAGAAGTTTTGCCTTTTTTCTTATGGAGCAAGCAGTCATACCTGTGAGGCACTGCTAGCTCCTAGAGATGGATTCTTTGATGCACTTCAGTAGAAGAGAATATTGTCAATGATTTGATTGCGTGCAGAAGACAGGCAACACATTTTGGCCTTTATGAAGACCTTAGGAACCTTCAGCTCCAGAGATGTATACTTTTGCAGCGTACACTGTTAAAGTTCACCTGGCTGCTTCACCGTTGGAAAGCTGCTGAAGGGTTTTAGCTGTCAGAAGTTCTAGCATGCAGGGAAGTATGGCTTCTAAGTGCTCAGCTTAGAAACTCTGAATTCTACCCGTGATGCTTAAGTTTCTCTGCTGAGATTTCAGAGGTAAATGGGTTGTTACTGTGTATGAAAGACTGAAACAACCAAAAAACCAAATAGGGTTAGTTTCGGCCTTTACCCAGTCTGAGGTCCTAGTGGAGGTTGTGTCACTGTGCTTGGAAAGGATCTGAAGTGCTATAGAGTTGACATCCACTCTGTATCTCGCTGGGAGCACAATCAGAACAGCACAGCTTGAATTGGAGTGGGAGACTGGGGATTTTGCTAAAAAAAGACACGTCTGTCACTACCCTTAGTGCCCAGTTATGTACTGTCTGCAAAGGGGAGTAATTATGTCCTGGTGAGGACATATATTCCTATTTTTTTGTTACTGCATTCCTTTCTGAAAGCAAAAGAAGAGCCTATGATACTGGACATCTCCAAACTTTTTGCGACAGGTTCCCTTCCCTCAGTTATTTGGGGAGTTAACAACATTAACACGTGTAGCATCTCTTTCCATTTGCATGGTCAGAAAGGCGGGTGAATTTAATTAAAGAATTTAATCAGTGAGCCCCACTAAATGCCAGCTTACTGTATTGTTCTAAAATTCTTCATATAGTAAATGTGGCCAAAGAATAAACCTTTTCATTTTTTCAGAACTGCCACTGATCCCAGTAGCTGCTGTTAGTGTTCTCCTTCCCAGTAATTACCAGGGTTCATTATGCAATTGTAGATGTGATGAAATGGTTTGCCTGCCTTTGAGGCACGCCAAGCACAGTTACACGTTCGTAATAAAACATTTTCATAGCCCATTTCACCCCTACTTAAAATCACTTAGCACTTTTTTATAGAAATGAAAGATCATTGCCAATACCTTGACAGGTGATGCGACATTCATGAATCATAAGGGAGACTTGAAACATCCAGTGGGTGATTATTTAAGGGAACTCATAAATGTGATCCTAGAAAACCAACACATCGTGCTGTGCTTGTCAGCGGGACTGAAAAAGTATGGGTAAATGTCAGGTAGAAAGGCGTGTATAAAAAGCAGAGGGTTTACTCAGAAACAGGATAAATCCATTTTGCCTGTTCTAAACAATTCAATCTCAGATTATGGTGCAGCTTTTAAGGGAAACAACCTTAAAAAAAAGCTAGAGAGCCACTGCAGGTGCCAGTTGTTTGGAAGAGCACTAGCAGGCAATAGAAACAAAAACACTTGAAGAAAAATCCTTAGCTGAGCAGTATTCACGATTAGAGTCTTAAACCCAGAAAGACAAATTGCAGTCTGATGGCTTTTGGAGAACTGATACGCAATGGAAGCACCCCTTTTCCTGAAATTTTACAGACTAACGACTTTGGAGAAAGATATTCTATGAAATTCTATGAAATAATTGTATGAATAATGCCAGGTGAATGTTGTTTGTAAGGTCTCAAAACTAGCAGACTGTTATAATGGTCGACAGCCTCTGTATAAAGACTTGCTTTATAAATACCTGTTCACTAATATGATTATTTAGATTATTTATTGTGGTCTGCTTGTAAGAGTAATGGAAGTGGGAAACTTGATATCATAGGCAACTGAATAGTAGGTGGGTAGTCCAGAACATAGAATCATAGATTGGTAGGGCTTGCAAGGGACCTCTGGAGATCATCGACTCCAACTCCCCTGCCAGAGCAGGATCACCCAGGGCAGGCCACACAGGAACAGATCCAGGGGGGTTTGGAAAGACTCTAGCATGCCAGAAAGAGAAAACAAGAAAGATAGAAAGAAATTTTTAACATTAATTGTATCTTACTTTTTCCAGCCTCCTGAGGTAACATGCAAGTTACAGAGACAAGGAAACCAATGTAGGCTGTTAGCACTTAATTTTTTCTATAAGATTTTGAAGATGCTTCCAAAAAAGCATCGTGGTTAATTACTGATAGACTTACATGTTCTTATACCAGAAGCTTTTAAGAGTAGAGCTCTTCTATCAGGTTCACTGGTGGTTTAGATATTGAAAAGAGCTACTGCTGGGTATAAAATGAAGTTGTAGGAACAGACTCTTTTAAAGCACGAGTTTGCTGAAGGAAAACACATCCAGCTGTGTGAAGTAAAACAAGCCCCTTCTAAAGCAACTCATCCAGTCTCTTCCCCCCGACAGAGAAAGTTGCATGCACTTTGCTTTTACATGGTTGAATAGCAACCATTTCAGAAATACCTTGTAACACCTTAGCAGGAAACGTTCTTTGTGTGGGATTTGAAACTGGGAGTCCTTGAGAAGGGGTAAACCCCCCATTAGAAGTCTGGGGAATAGAAAGCTCTCAGAAGCAATGGCAATGAAACAGTTGGGGAAAGGGTGTAAATCAGACTGTTAACCATGTTTGGCTGTGATTTCTGCTTATTGGGTTGAATCTGAGGAAGTCAAACAAGTGCACAGTCCCAAAGAGATGTGTTGTTCAGTCACAAGAGAGGGAATGAGGGGCTTTTCTTGCAGAGGA
>JANHFX010011399.1:25716-38119 GCA_027560015.1 Chloroceryle amazona
TCAAACAAGTGCACAGTCCCAAAGAGATGTGTTGTTCAGTCACAAGAGAGGGAATGAGGGGCTTTTCTTGCAGAGGAGGAAACCAAGAACTGCAGCAGCTCAGATCCTGGCAGTGGCAGTGGAAGTGAAGGCTAATTTCCAGAGACTATGTTTAAATTAATTAGAGAAAGCTACAACCAGCATGAAGTATGTTTCAGAGATGTCTGACATTTGAAGCAGGATGATGCAGATAAAGGAGAAGTCATTATATTTTTTCTTAAACAGGCAGGAAATAGACACCTGTAACAAACCAGTACCTAACTTGTGAGTCAGAAAGCCCTGAATTGTATGAAACACATTTTAGGAATAACTGTCTGTTCAGGAAGATGTATCAGCAGACACATTTAAACTCCGGGTAACGAAGGTCTCTCTTTTTAATGAATATAATATGCACAATTTAGTTTGTTGTGCCCTTCAGACTCCAGTCTGTGTCATTAAAACCCACCTAATGCTGGGGATGCTTTTATGAAGTATGGGGATGTTTGTGTGAAAGCACTGGTCTGACTGAAGAACTCCTCTTCTGTTACACACATATATACTGAGAGGGTCACAGCAGAACACCTGCCATGTTAACAGCATACTAAAATTCTTAAATAGAACAAAAAAGGTAGAAATTGGTTAAAATACTTTTTTTTTCTTTTATAATGATTTTAATATTTGTATAAACCCATCTGTGCTTCCTTAGCATGTTTTCTGCTATTACAGAGAATGCCTGTCTCTAAAATAAGACTGCAGCAATGTCTATTTTTTAAGAAGTGTGGTAACTGCAAAGGCATGAGTGGATTTGTTGAAGTAGATTTTGAAATATGAAGTGTGTATAGTATATTTAGTAAAGATAGATTTACTACATCTATAATACATATTTATGTAATGGTGGCATCACCGTTACTTTTTTCATACTAAATGATCAGAATATACCCTCAAAATGCATTCAGAAGCTTGCCCTTTTTCTGTAAGATAGGAAGAATGTACAGCAGTTGCTTCAGACAACAGAGAATGTTTTGATATTTCTCAGGACTTTTCTTCTTGAAAAGTTTGTTTCTGCTTTAAAGTTCCTCATTTTAATAAGGGAATAGTGCACACATCTGGTGAGGAGGCCAGACAAATAATACATCCTTTGACAAACTCTTCCCATTTAGTGAGCATGCTCTGATCTTCTCTTTATTTACTGGCCAGGTGCACTAGGTGCGTATGTTCTCTTGTACAGCTGTCACTGTCAGACCTGTAGAACATGGAATTGGTTGTTCTCCACGGATGTGCCACTGGTGTGAAAAAAACAGTATCATCTTGCTGAAGCTGAAGGGGTATGTAGTGTAGTTCTTGTTAAGGTATAATCTTCCATTAATCTAGCAACAACTGTTCTAAGCAGCTGTTTCGAGACTAAGTTTTCTCAAATGCTTTCCTGGTTGCCAAATGTTTTCTTTAGTCTCAGTCCATGAGATGGATGACAGTGGCTGCAAGCAAACCCGCACATCTCCAAACAGATTTGAGAGGCACCCGTAGGTTCTTCATGGCTTTTAAGAAAGGGAATTGGATGATAATTATAGTTGACACTGACCAAATGCAAGGTCACTCATTTACACAGAAGGCGCTTTAATATGCGGCAATTTGTTTTCACTTTCAGCTCTGCCTGGGCTGTCAGCTTGGCATGTCCTTCTAGAGTCATGACACTGCTTGTCGTTCAGGTGGTTGCTGCATATCAAGTGAAGGTATCTTTACAAGTAGGCTGGTGAAAAACTGAGTCATCGTGGTGTCATGGATGTAACTCAGCAACAACCTTTGCAGAAAGTCTGTGGGCCTGCCAATAGAGTGCCTGGAGCTTCTGAAATGATAGTCCAAGCTGACATCCTGCTGGCTGGAAAACACTTGGGGAAGAGAATTTACTGCCAATTAACAGCAGATAAAGTGACAAAACTAAAACCACATTCTCCATTGCCTTCTCCCCTCTCTCTGTCCTACATGGGGGTAGCTTCCAGTGTCTTCTGACAGAGGGGCCCCCTTCTACGAAAACCTTGCCACATAACCCAATACAGGTTTAACCACCTTAGGTTTACGTGTCAGGAAGGGTATGGTTCTCTAAAAGTAATGACGGGTTTCTTGTCAGTCTGCTGAGTTTCTCTTAGGGTAGGGCATGCTCAGACTGTACTTAGTAATAGCCCCCCTGGAAGGGTGTACTGACAAGGTCTTCCAGCTATCAGCACAGTGCTTGTTTTGTTAAATCCCAAAGGTTTCAAACAAAGGTTAAGCTTGTTGATCACCTCACCAAAGCAAAATTAAACTAGTCTGTTCTGGTATGTTCTGGTATATTTCTGTGGTAACAGATTAGGAAGAATACTTCCTTTTATTTCCAAGGTGTTTGTTATATGCAATGGGTTCAGACTTCAAATATGGGAGCAACATAATAAGGGGATAAGAGATTTCCTCCCAAAGTGGCTTTCTGCAGTGTTGATTTATGCATGAGAAGGACTGAATCCTCAAGTTATATCTGCAGTGATGGGAAATACATAATCCTCATGAGTTGCTAGTTCTAAAATATTGACTGTTTCAGCATCAGTGGAAAATGCATAATCATTACCAGAGCACAGCTCTCCAGACAACTTTTCTGCTTGACAAACTTGATCAGGAACACTTCAGGAAGTGCAGAATGAATCATCTGTAATTGCAGAAGGTTTGAAAATAACCTCATCAGAAGAATATATAATTTTTCCTCGTTGTAAAAGAGATCTGAAAAGAAATGAGTTTACTTATACCCTTTCATCTGTAGGTGTGGGGTATTTCTATAAAAACTTCCACGCTGATGGGAGATAGGTACATTAATTATTCCCTTCCAGGCAGTTGGGGAATTTAAAGCTGGAAGTTGAACACAATCAGATCACATAAAGGCTTTAATTGAAGTATTGATGATTTAGAATAGAAGCATTACATATAGATGTCTATAAAATGAGACTTCTCTCTTTTTTTTTGTATATATATATCAAAACCATGTACTTTTGAACATGAAACACTCAAAATTCAGAAGTAGATTGATACTCAGTATCCTTTACAAACAGAAATGGATATGTAGCTTATTAGTAATCTTAAGCATCTTAACTCGCTGACACTAGTGAATTCAGAACAAAGTTAGATTTGTCTTTGGGTTTGTGATGTCTGTCTGGTTTTGGACATGGGCTCAAAGCAGAGCTGGATGTGAGATGTTGCAACATAGAACAGTTGACTGGTGCCATGTGAGCTTTCTTAAGTGAATAATTAGTTATTTTTTTGAGTTAACATCACGAATGAATGATTCAGAGGAAGGGTCACTCCCTGCTGTGGCTTACTCAGCCCCAGATCTAGGAGAAGACAAGCATCAGTGGGATTGGAGAGAAGATGTCAGACACTTCAGGGAGTATGGTGTTTGCAAAGAAAATGTTGAGAATCGGGCAAGATTTATGTAATCATTTCAAAACCCATATAATACGAAAAAGTCAGGTTTGGTTCCATTTGAGGAAGGGCTGATAAAGGACTTAGCTGAGTTTATTGGGTATTGTGTTCTTTTCACTTCCCTTTCTTGAGGGGAACACCTGACCAAATGGGAGATATGGTCCTTTTAACTCAGTGAGGTCAGAAATTCCCTTATTATTGCCAGGTTTTACAGAAATGCTAGTGCTCAGGTGAGAAGCTAGGAGTCTTCTCTGGTTGTGGGTGAACACTAGAACAGGCACAAATAAAAGAAGGAAAACTATCCCACCTATGTGATGACATCAGCTCTCCTCACTGATGAAAAGCCATTTTTCCTGCCTGCCACAGAAATCTCTCAGTCCTTCTACAGACTACATCAACGAAAACACATTCATCTTTCCACACCATTTAGGTCATTGCCTACTTAATGGAACATATAATGGAATGAAATTGCCACCTGGTGGCTGGGATATGGGATGGCTCCCAAGGGTATAATTAGATAGGCTGGTTTTTAATATTCCAATGGTACTGGCCATAGAGATGTATCCCTGCCTCTGGATTTAGTTCACATTACAGCCTGCAGAAATCAGTGGCATTATTTTACTTTGTGTTTCCCTTAGTTGTCAAAAAAAATCCCTTTTAAGAGAATTAGTGGTATATGTGAGCTGAGGGCTATGGAACTCTGGATTGAAGTGTGCTTGAAAGAGCAGAGGACAGAAAGGGTAATAATGAACAATAATGGATGAAGTTGCAAAGAGCTAGTGTCAAGTAAAGGCTGCACTAACTTGGTTTTACACAAGGCACATGTTGCTGATCTAGGAAGTGGAATAAAATAGCTTTCTACTGGAATCTGCAAGGGCTCCCAGCAAAAAGAATTAAAATAACTCCAGATCTTGACAGTAAAAATCCCATACCCCTGTCTTTTTTTAAGAGACTGCTAAAGCAAGGAAGGAAAAAACTCAAAGTAACAATGAGGGAGAGGTGACATATAGACCATATTCATTGCTTTCAGTGCTCTTGAACTAGAAGAGCAAGATTTGCTAGGCAGGTAAGATGACCAAGCACAAAGGCATTTACTAAACATGAGATGGCAGGTTGATTTAAGAGTTGCTTCCAGAGAGGCCATCACTTCCATAGATGCTTGTCTCGCTGTTGTGCGAGTGGAAACACGCACAGAGTTGTCCTGTAAGAAGGAAAATTATCTGATATCTATAGTAGGAAGGAATCAGACACATTCTCTGTGGGATAAAAATCCATGCAAAGGTGTAACGCCCCAAAACGTGACTAGTAAATTGCATCTGAAATTGCATCTGTGTGTGATATTGCAAAATGATTTGGGAACACACATGCTGAGACATCCTGTCAAGGAACAGAGGGGACAACAGACCAGACAGCTGTAACCTAGGTTTGTTAAGCACTTTTCTGGGAACTTTGGTTGGTTTTAAGTTGTGCAATGCCTGTTTGCATGGGGACAGACTGTCTATGTCATAGAAGTGACGTCTATACCATGAAGTACTGTGCTTCCTTTTTGTTACCAGGAAGATGTGATAAACTTTGAAGAAGTCAGGAAGGAAAGAGGAATGTTTGAAGGCAAGGATGCTTTGGGATTTTTCAGCATGCCAGTAAAACTAACTTGTGCTTCCCAGGAAGATGAAGGTTGACCCAAAGGTATTGACTGCTGCTCCAAAACTACCTTCTTATATCCTTAAATTTTCATAACTGGTGGTAGCAGCAGCAGCACCCAATTTGTGCAAAATCAGCAGAATGGCTGTTTGATCCTTCAGCTGGTTCCTGGCTACTCTGCGCAATAGTCTACTTTGTTTGTTCTTAAACAAGGCTGTAATTAAATTGTATGCACTAATTTTTTTGAGGGTTGGAATCTTGATTCAAGGCTGTAATAGAAATGATTCAGTATAATCAATTATAGTCCTTCTGGAGCTTTTCCTGTTCCAGCATGGAAATATCTTCCCGGAACTAACGAGCATTTTTACCAGCTCACATTCCTCAACAGGCTCTGCTCTTGAGTACCGTGTCTGCAGCCCTTCTGTCTGACTGCTTTTCGTAACCTCCCGTTCCTTCCCGTTTCTATTTCTTCTTGAAATTGCAGTGTAAGAGAGCATCCTCAGAGGTTATGGTTGTGTAGTGCTCACGATACAAGTGGCAGTATTTCAAAACCAGCTAATGGCAGTAAGAATCATTCCTGTGGCAAATGAAAAGATTCAGTTGAATAGCACTGAGAGGAAAACCGCAAGATGTTGTTACCAACAGTGGAGCCTGCTAGGCTCTGGAATAGTCTTTTCCAGAACTGCTCTAGTCAATTTGAAGTGGACTCAACACAGCCCTAAAGAATACACTTTTTGTGGTAGTCTCCAGGGAGATGAGCTAAGTATAATCTAACAGGCCATTTTTATCTCTTCCTTATATGTCTTCAGAAGATGTAGCCATGCGCTTCATTACTTCAGTAGCTGAGTTCACAGAGTGTGATCAGCTACCAGTATTTCTTCTGCCAATCTGTGGTTTTAAACACTGTGTTCACCAGTATACTCCCTCCTTCCTGAGGAGGAGAAGTGTGAGGAAGGAGGAGGACAAGCCAGGGAAGCTGCTGAGTTTAAGGCTTGTGGTTAGTATGCTGTGCAGAGAGACAAATCAATCGGCCCCTGCCTGGGCATCTTAATCAGAATCGTGTGGTTCACTGCAGTGGTTAAGTGCTACCGTGCTGGTGATGGCATCTTCTTCAGAGATGCTATTGATTGCTCTTCTCTCTCTTCTGAGAAGAGATTCCAACTGTGTACACAGCATCGGGGAGAGAGCTGATGGAGAAGTGCCCTCTTACAGCTCTACAGGATTAGGATAGACAGTTTAATTTCCCTGGGGGCAGGCAAGCTGTCATTCTAATTCAGCCAGGCTAGTGTGGGGAAGGGGAAGGAGATGACTATTTGAAAGGTCCATTGATTATCTGAATAAAGCCGGTGTAAGGCCTGAGATGCACTGCAAGAACCATGCAAACTGAGGTGAGGGAGCACTTGTTTGGGAAATGTCTTTTGAGGGAAACCCAGTTTCAGAGTGAAATAGAAGAGAGCAGCATATTGCAAACTGACCTTTTCTTGAAGTGGCAATAGCGTGGGGATGTTACAACCCTTTGGCAATGCGAAAATACAAAACCATTTAAAAAACAAAAAGAGAATGCGAACTAACGTAAGATATTCAGTGTAGGAGGACTTGTGGTAACGGTGTGTTTGATTAGATGTGCGAGTGTCTGCTTATGTGCTCTCTGTTAGTAGTCTTATGACTTCTAAAATACAAGTGTATTAGAAAAAAGAAAAGGTGGTGCAATGCAGTCAGGGTATATTTTCAAGAAAGGAGGAGATCCAGCGTGACAACGCATGCCATTATACTTTTATGAGAAATCCCTTCAAACTTTAAGTAAAACTTTAAAACTTCCTTCCTTCTCAGTAAAAAAAACCCAACAAAAACCAACAGTACTTGCATCAAACAAACATACCATGGTAACAAATGAAGTCTATCCAGTTACCTGTTCGATGTGTACTATCCAGTGTGCCTTACACATCAGTATCTAATCTGGGAACAGACAGAGGATGTCTTCTCTGCTGTGTTTCATTGTATTGTATCATCAAGAAGACAACAGCCAGGTTTGAAACAGCTTTTTGGGTTCTTTTTTGAAGAGATTGCTCATAAACATACCAATTAGTTGCCAGCTCTATGCAGATTTCCAAGTGAACTTTTGTTGGCAGTTGCACTGCCACAGTCACCTTGATATAATGTAGAAATTTAGTTCAGTTGTGAAACACTTGATATTTTAAATTGAGAGGTATTGAGAGTAAACCAGCTATATCTTTCCTGGGAATGGTAATTTTACCAAAGATAGGTCCTGAAAAATGCAGTTGGTGCTTCTAACCTTGTGCCCTCATCCCCCATGGAGTGTCACTTAATATAAAGACAGAAGAGGGTAAGGTTTTAGCTGGAGGGAGGGTGTGGTATGCTGCATGAATGATTATCAGGATGCAAGAGAATCGGGAAGGCTGGAAAATATTCAAGTGAGTAGAATCTCTTCCCCAAACAGATTTATGTCACGTTGAATACTTATCAGGAAATACATGTTTATCTAAACTACAGGTAATTCTCCAAAGAACTAAATTATACTCCCATTGATTAAAACACTTCCTCAAAGGTCCTACAGTTTTGCACTTCTGCAAAGAGCAGCATTGTGGTAACTGTGGGTTTGTGTGTGAATATGTATGTGTAAGGGGAGGGGAGTGCTAGTTTCTTTTCATTCACCATTTTCTTAGGACTTGTTCCTCCATTACACAAATGAATCAACTGCCAACCCTGGGTTTTGTTTCTGGGCCCCTATTGCCTCTGTATTGACTGGCATGAAGGAGACACGTCTGTGGGAGCTCACTGCTGCTGCAGTAATGAGGATTATAAACAACAGGATGGCACTGAGACTGACCTACCTAAATAACAACATTTGGGTGAAGCTCTCGTTATTCTTTATATGTGTGCTGATCACCGGGGAGGCTGAAAAAGAATCTTCTTTTTGAGATCTGACGTTTCCTTGTCTCAGTAAACTGTGGTCAGGCAGACGTGGATCCAAAAAGCAGCTCTTAGATAATCTTGATACTGACAGTGACAGTGGTAGGATAAAAAGGGGGGGTGATGGTGGTTGGTCTTAGGGGAAGAAGCCCTTGTCCCAGTCTGTTTAGCTGAAGCTGCAGTGCATGGTGAAGTGAGAAATTAGAATTGTTCAGTGGTGGTGAAGTGTGCTACAATATTCATTCGTGTGAGTGTTAAAGTACCCAGTGAGTACTGGCCATTTTTTATAAGGCTTTTATATTCTCTAGATGAAAAATAGCTTTATAACACTTTGTTTCACTCAGCGTGTTTATAGCATGCGTATCTTTTTACTGAAGCCATTTACAAATGTGTATCTCTGACAACCTCAGCAATAATTCCAGACCTCAGCATAACCACATTTCTCAGAATGAAGAGGTGCTGTTAACTGCACCAGACAACAAAGTAAAACCAAACCAGGGAACGGCGTGTGGATATATTTTTGAATATGCTAATGTTACACTGTGCTGATACTAAAAGCACACTGTTCTCAAGTGCTGATAGGTATAAAAAATTCCCTTTTTTGGTTTTGAGTCCAAACTTTGATGATAAAATGTGTAGACTTAGAGAAATCAGTCTGTGCAATTAGAGATTGGAAGGTCCACCAAAACAGTTTTCAGTCTTTTCCTTGCTGTGATCTGTTTTACATCCCTGTAATGCTTTCGGACTCCCTTGTCATCCAGTCATGCAGGAAAAGGAGTTGTCACGTCAGACTGGGTCTGACTGGGAACTCAGAAGCTAGTGGTCTCTACAGTGGGTTACAGGTTTTGACAGGGATTTGTGGTAATGCATCTCATTGCGTGGGATTTCACGCTCATGACGTGGAGCTGCTTCTTGGTCAGCCAGTCTTAATTACCACATACTGGTGGAGTATAAACCGCACGTCATATCACAACATGGCTTTTGGCAGAGACCGGAGAAATTCTGAGGCTAAATTCCTAGGAGGATTTAATCAACCCATTAAAGCTTACCCAAGTCAGCCCAGTACTTTGTGTTAGATTAACCATTTCAGCATTCAGAAGCTAAGGGAAAAGAAATATTTTACTGGAAGGATTCACGCATGCACACACTGTAGGACGTTGTAACATTTCAGTCCATCTAAAATTTTAGTTACGGCTGTGTTTGAGACTAGTGGTCTTGCTGGCAAGGCCCGAGGACTGGATCAGAACTGAAGGGTGGGACATTTGGCTCGTGCACAGTTCTTTTCCATGCTCTTCCAGAGCAACGCGTGTCAGTAATTGCAAGGTAGTTGTACTGGTGTGCTGCTTTTGAGCTGGATTGAGCTGCTGGGCTCTGAAAATGTGAAAATACTCCAGGCTCTTGAACATTAGACTGAGGAATTAACTTATTTCTTGCACAGAAGAGGTACCTTTTCTGAGAACGTATAGAGGTTAAACACTATCTAATGTTTTATTCAGCCATGTATTCAGGGAGGAAAAAAAAAAAAGCAGCTATATAAATGAGTTGATGATAGGGTCATACCTCTGCCATGGACTTGTCTCCCGTACTCTGCAAGACAAACTAGACCCCCCTGAATCTCAGTCTTTGCAGAGCTCTGAGGATAAACTATGCATCTTTGTGCAAGGCACTGAAAAGATAAATTTAAATATTTTAATCTTATTATTCTCAACCAATGGATCTTTGGACAAAGCTCTCTGTACTACAGTATTCTTCACGCGGTTCTGGCCTCATTTTGGTTTTTTTTCCAAACATCGGGAACTCAATTATGCAGCAGGATTTGGCCTTTATTTGCCTGAAGCTGACAGGAAAATGAACGTCTGATGAAGATTGAATCAGTTTAAATGTATAGTAAAAAAAGGTGGAAATAAGAGCCAGCCCTGGTGCGGAACATCTTTGTAAGCCAAGGAGTTTGAAGTGTGTTTCAGTGTGACCTCCAGTCCCCCTCATTATCTTCCACTTATTAACCCTGATCTAACTGTTATTGATAGCTCCATTATTTTGCTTGGGACAGCAGTGTCAGTCTCACTGACCTTGCCCTGGGTGATCAGAAACTCATTTAATGCTCAGCATACTCTTTGCAGAAGTATACTGAGGGAAAAGTATCTTCAACGTGAGAAGTGGACGTGTACTTTTATCAGGATTTCTTGCGGTGTTATTAATTATCTCAAGAGGTGTATTATGCTCCACTAAATATATTGAAAACTTCTCTAAATTCCTCTTTAGTTGTAGAGGTAAAGGTTGTAATAAGAGAGTAAGAATTGCTGGTTGTTCATGCTGCATGCTGTTAGTTGTGGGGAAAATGGCCCAGGAAAGCAAGATTAAACGAAAAACTAAGGGTCTAAGATTTTACTAGCCTGTCTACCCTATTGGGCAGTAGTATTAGCTGATTTCTAAACACACAGTGTCACAGAAAATAGAATTGCAACTCCCAAACACAAACTTTGTGTAGTTAATCTGTTTGCAGTGTGAAAGCACTTCTGCGCCATAAATAGGATATAATTGCAAGGATTGCACTCTTAGCAGGACCAGATCCTGAGCACTTCATGTGTGAAGAATAAGTAATACTCCTGGAAAAAATGAATGAGAATTGTGGCTTTCTGGCTCTTTCCTGAAGACTGGGATTTTGGCTTTGGCACTCTGGCTTGCACGGCTGAGGCTTAGGCTTTTATGTGTGAAGTTTGCTATCAGAAATATTTCTGTAAGTTTATGTTGATTTCTTCAAGCTTATATAGGTACATTTATTTATGATAAAGTTACAGTGTATCTTCTTGTGATGGAAATGGGTTAAAAAGTTAATTTTCTGTAGTAATTATTTTCCTTCTTTTATACTCTCAATTTCAGCAAACAGCTTGTTGATTAATCACTGGTTTTGATTCCCAGTTTTGGTGCACTTGCATGGAGCTCCACTCCTTGCATCACATGTATTATGCAAGCATATTTAATTGTTTTATAATAAGGTCATTGATGGAACTAAACCAGATGTGTTTTCCATCTGCTCGCCCAAACATGCATAGAAGTGTTTTGGTTTTAGAATGATATTATTTTGAAAATCTAGTTTCATGATCAAATGAGACTTTTTAATCTTAGTGGAGAAAATATAGTTGGTGTGTTTGCTAATTGGAGACAAGAAGGCTGAGATGTTCTGAAAACACTGGCTAAGCTACATACGGACACATGAAAAAACCTGCACATATTCTTTGTTTCAGTGATACTTTATGTTATTGCTCCTCATGTTGCCAGAAAATTTATTAAGAATAAGTCATCTGATAAGATAAAGTGAGGAGTGTGCATAATATTTGGTTAAAATGACAGGGCCTCATTTTTTTCAGAAAAGGATGTCCAAATAGGCTATGCAAAATGCATATGTGTATCATAGGGAAAAATTCTGATGTTCACTCTCCCTCGATAATGAAACACTAGGTTCACACAAGACAGATCAGCACTGAAAACAATCCCATGGTTCCTATGGGAGTGCTCTTTCATGGGTTTCTGATTCTTTCTTTTTTGTTTAGTTTTTACTTTCAGGTTTCATGACATTGTCTCCTGATACTCTGTTTCTTCCTTACTTTTGTGTGTCTTCACTAGTATCTAAGTTGTAACAGATTAAGAACTACTGAATAAGTGAAGGTAGAAAAGTCAAAGCAGTGAAATTTCTCTCTGAGGCCTTTTTTTTCAGGGATTCCTGTATTAAGAGACAGATCTGAGGCAGAAATAGCCAGATTTAGGAGAAACCATATAAATACAGCCAGGTAGAGCTCAATAGATACTGTCAAAGCTTGTGCTGAGCCTGAATTTGTCCTTGAAAATTCTGCTAAGAAGTAAGTTAGAAAATGATGGTTATTCTGCAAATAGGGAAGAATAAATTCAGACATGAATTATGTGTTTTCCTACATGTTTTATTTTAAGATGTCTGAATGTTGCTGTTGGGAACAAAAATCACAGGGTCATTGATTCATTTAGGCTGGAAAAGACCCTTAAAATTATCAAGTCCAACCAGTAACCCAACACTGCTAAGTTCACCACTAAACCACATCCCTCAGCACCACATCTAGTACCTTCAGGGATAGTGACTCCAACACTGTCCTGGGAAGATTGTTAGAGAAGGGATGAACCCCCACTTTGCTACAACCTCCTTTCAGGTAGTTGTAGAGAGCAAGAAGGTCTTCCCTAAGCCTCCTTTTCTTCAAGCTAAGAAACGCTAATTCCCTCAGCTTCTCCTCATAAGACTTGTTCTCTAGACCCTTCATCAGCTTCATTGCCCTTCTTTGGACACACTCCAGCACCCCACCATTAGGCCATCCACCCCAAGGCCATCTTTCCAGACACTCATCCC
>JANHFX010011400.1:0-12000 GCA_027560015.1 Chloroceryle amazona
CAGAAAATTGTTGTTGTGCTATATAATTTCTTACAACCATTTAATTGAGAATCCTGAGTGTTTTGAAACAGGGTCTAAACATTTGGCAGGAGGCTAATGTACTATCATGGCTATGCCTGAACTTGGCCTGATGACAAGGCTGAAAACCATCATCTTCCATATACTCAGGGGAGGCTTATCTGAATTTTCTGACTTTTCAAAGGTTGTCCTTTCATGTGGGTCAGCTGGGGCAGTTTTGAATGTCTTTTAAGTGCTGGTCCTGCCAGGCACTGGAATGGAGAGGTAGCTGAGTGGCAGCAATGGTATTCCAACCTTCTTGTGCTGCCGGGTGGCAAGCAGAATGTGTTGGATGAGACAGCCCATCTGGATACAGGGAAAGCAGGACACTGGTGCACTTAGATTGGGAATGGGGCAACAGCAGAGAGAAGCTAGGGGAAGAGTTTTTTATTTTGCTAGTGGCTATATGGGAAAGGGAAGATGAGAAAGTTTCAATCAAATAACCAGTAGTTTTGTATTGTTGTTTGCACTAATTTAGGCAACACTACACGCCTGATGACACCTCTCCTCCTCCAGAGACTTTCAAAACCTGCCTGGGTATTATCCTGTGCAGCCTGCCCTGGGTGGTTGTGCTCTGGCAAGGGCATTGGACTTGAGGGTGTCCAGAGGTCCCTTCCAAGCCCTACCATTCTATGAAATAACAGTAGTCTTGAACACCAGCAATTCTCTTGTACTCTTCCCTCCATGGCACAGTTCTGTTTCGCGTGTAATTAGCAGCTCCTGAAAAGGGTAGTGCATGTTTGCAATGAGCTTGTGTTAATAGACTCTGCAGAATGACTTTTTTGGATACTTGTTACTGTAACTGTTGCAGGCAAAATTATTAGACTGGCTGATAGCTGAGGTTTTGGTCTGATGGGATCTCCAGTTTGGGGAACTTGGAGAGAGTTGGTTGCTGACTTATTTGCCTAAGATACTGTGCCAGAGGGGCAGCCTCTTCCAGGTCACCACCCTGAATTGCTTCAACTCTTTCCTTTGGTTTCTCACAGAGAAATATGCTCATAAGGTCACATATGACTTGAGAAATTTCCATTACCATCCTATGCAGACAAGACAGTTCTGTTTTGGTGGCTTTTTCTGGAGCATACCTTTTCATGCTATTCCTCCGTGACTTGAACTCAACAGTACCTGCCATCCTGTAGATATGTATTATCTTTTAAATCAGCATTAGTCCTTTCATCCTCAGAGCCCCTAGAGCGACCGTGTCAGGAGGAGCTTTTGAAGGACCTGATGAGCTGTAATAGCTGGGTCTGCTCCTCCTCTTTTATTGTATTTTGCTACTTTTCCACCACCTTCCCTGCCTTACTCGCTTAGCTGTCATTGCAATAGTTCAATAGCACACAAAGTTTGCCTCAATCTTGATTGATGATGATGCACCACAGCTATATAAGGGGATAGAATACTACTGGAATATAACTGAGATTCAGTTAAAACTGAGATAATGAAATTTAACCATACATGTAGTATAGTTAAATTTATAGTGACTACAACAGTCACTTTTTGTGGAGACATGAAGTGCTAACACTCGGTTCAATCTGGGGACTGAGATTGTGTCATTTGCCTTAACACGACAAGCCTGACTTGGTCTAATGCTCTCAGCATTCCCTGCTGTGTGACCTTTCAAACCCTTGACAGTTCCTTTGATTTCCCTGTGTATATATTCAGGCATGATAGTACCAGAAATAGGTTCCTGACTGGGTGTGTGATACTCCACAAAAAGATCTATATATGCTGTGGCTCTAGATGGAAGGGATGAGAAATGCATTTCCAGTAACAGAAGCATCCTAGATGTTTAGCTTTTCTGCCCAGTATGTGGGGAAAGAGATTCCCCCACAACAGCAAACCCATTTATTTTTTTTCCTCTACGTGCCTTTGCTCTGTTACAATCAAGTGTAACTCATTTTGCCTTTCATGAAACACACCTTGGAATTTTAAAGTTGGTGTTTCCATAACATGCGTGAGTTCTGCCTGCCTCCTTTGCTGGCTAAAAAGGAATCTCTTACTATGAGGAAAAACAGAGCATAGAGTGGCAAGTGATGCAGGAACTGACACATCCTTACATTCTGCTGTGTTTTTATTTGTGATAAAAGACTTAGTTTATATACAGCCATCAAAACACATTAAAGCTAGAAAAAAATGTATAGCACTGAACACTATTTTTTTTTTGCTCTTCCTCTGTTAGTCTATACTTATCTCCACAAAACTTAAAAGCTATGCAATTATGTAATTTGAGAAGAAAATAATTAATCTCGTATATAATTCCTGCCACCAAAAATAGCAGTGGTTTTAAAATAACATCTTCACGGAACCATTTTGTCAAAATGCCTGTTTCTTTGCTCTTACTACTTTTGCAGCCTTAATCGTACAATTGGTAAGGTTGGAAAAGACCTCCAAGATTATCAGGTCCAACCTTCTACCCAGTACCTCTGTGACTCCCCAGACCATATCCCGAAGCGCCTCATCTACACTTTTGTTGAACACCTCCAGGGAGGTGTTCCAGGGAGCCCATTCCAATGCCTAAAATTAACTCAAAGTTGAGTTTTTGTGTCTGAAAACCATTGCAGATGTAGGGCTTTTGAGTGAAGAAACCTGCTTGATCAACAGTAACAGGTATGATCCCAAGTGATCATAGATGTGAAATACAGTTTCAGGACGACCCTGAGATATTTTGGAAGGTGGTTTTTAGAGTGTGTTGCTCTGTCCTAGTAAACAAAGTGCCTTTGAAAGTGTCTTCAGCAGAGCCATGAAAATCATATGAGCTTTTAGAATTTTCTCTATCCATAACCAAAATACTTTAGTGTAAGGATGTTCTCTATTAGAACTGTGCGTTAGAGTTGAACTCGTACTGAAAAGCAACCAAAGCTGCTCTGACAAATGTCTTTTCTAAGGTTAACATTCTGTTAACCCTACTTCTGTCAAGGAAGTGGGTTGTTCTTGAGAAAATTATGAGGAGGTAGAGTAGATTATACACTCTAAATTAATTTCTAAGTCAAACTCTGCCCAAATATCACTTGTAGTATTTTTTTGCCATAATTTGGAGGTTTCTATGTAAAAATATATATATAAATGTTCAGATTATCATGTCTGAAGGCTGGATTAAGACTACGATCTGACATGCAACTACTCTATATTTAGCAACATTTCCAGACAACAAACTTTGGGGAGAAGTAATGCTGATCCCAGTGTAAAATTCTGATCCTTTGTAAGCCTCCATATGTGCGTTTCTATAATCTTTGCCTTCCTCTAAACCAGTTTCAATTCTAAAACTGCTTTTCTCACACAGTGTGAAATTCATATTGCTGAAATCAAATCACTTGGCTCCTGATAAATCAAACAGCTTAGGAGACAGTATGCACCACTGATGCCACCTAGGTTTCCAGATAGGCTTTTCAAGCTCTGAGTGCAACCTGTTTTATTAGAATGATTTCAATTAAAAAGGACTATGCTATGTTCCTAGTTTTAGCCTGGTTGGAACGTCTGCGAGACTTCAGTGTGGCTGTGAAGGTTTGATAAGCAGAACAGTCACAATTTAACAGGTGCTATGGATTATTTTAGCTGGATTTCTTTGGATTTCACTTTAGCCTGGGGAGAAAAATAGCCCGCAGAAGTGGTGAAGAGTTAACCTGGGATTCATGGAAAATGAGGTAGATAGCTGGGATTAGCTTGCTGGTATGTACATCTGAAGCTTGAAAACTAGGATTCTAGCTGACTAGCCAAGTTACATATAGCTAAATAGTGTTCAGCTACTATACTGAAAACTTTGTGTTCAAACTTTCTTTGCTGCCACTGAAGCTGTAGACACATCTCAATTGGAAGGTAGTGAAGTGGCAATGAATTTGTAATTTAATAAAGGAGTCTGCCGTTCAAAAATTTCCATTACTACCTTGAGATTTTCTCTGGTGAACAGATAAGAGGTTTAGATCCTTTTATTGATGACAATTTCACCATCAGAACTCTTAAAAGTGCAGCACCCGGGGACTGTTTTGTAAAGGCAAGTGTTGGCTGGAAAAGATGTATCCAATGAGGGCTTCAGCGGAGTGACGTTACAGAATTTTCAAATTGATGAATCTTATATTCAGTTTTATTTATTTAGAGGGAAACCTCCAGGAAATATCTTCTAGGAAACTCCCATGCATGTTGATGGCTTTGTTCGAGAGGGAGATCTTAGCACTGTCATGGAATTCAGGGTCGGTGTTAAGATACAGACAAGTGTAGCTGAGAGGAATCCCACTCCTGGCATCAGTTAATGCCTAAGAGCTTTGGATTCACACTGTAGTATTCTCTTATTTCTTTCTGTATTGCAATTAAATATTTGGATGGTGTGAAAGAAGTGATTGGGAAGCACAATCTTCTCACGGCAGAGGTTTTACCCCGGGGGACAGTGACAGGCAGCAATCTCTAAATTCACAACAGAGGGGCAATAATGCAGAAAGCCGAATGTTTGCAAGGCTTTCTAAATCAAGGGGAACTGCCCTGTTTCTGGATCTTGAAATGCTGAAACACTGCTTTGCTCCTTGAAAAGTAATACTTTTCAGCTTTCAGTCTTTGATGGCAACTGAGAAGTGTGTTACAGCCTATTTTGGATCATAAATGTCAGTGTTTCATGCAAACGACTACTGGTAATTGTTGAAACCATTTCAACTTCAAGCTGCTAATACAAATGACTAGTATTAGAACTGAGTTCCCCTTACTGAACCAATCTCCTTTTTTCTTTCTTTTTTTTTAACTTTAATTGGTTCAATTTTTCCTTCACAAGGATTCTAAATATTAGTTTAGAATAAACTCTATTCCAAGTATGCATTTGAGAAGAGAAACGATCCCTAGCAGAATTCCATTGCTGGAGAGGCTACACCCAGAAACATCAGTAGAAACCATGTGAATTAACTGCTCTCCCTTCAGGAACATTCATTAGTTTAACTGACATCTTTTAAATCTCAGTTACTGCTGCCCCTGCAAACGTGTACAATGCATCTCTACCCGGGGCATCTGTATGTTTGTGATGTTGTTGATGCAGTTTTGCAGAACAGTCTGTGTGTGGCTGAGATTTCAGCAATGGCATCTCTGTGCTGCTGTACGGACACAGTCCTAGAAGTCTCTAGTTGGTGTATTTCATCAGCTGCTCATTGCGTTAGGCAGCCTTGTTAAGCTTAAGCAAAGATGAGACTTAGTTCACAGCCAGTGGGTTAATGTTAACTTGGATCCTTTTCTAGTTGTCTGGAGAGTTGGGCATTCTGCGTCACACACAGAGGTTTGGAGAGAGGAATGTAGTGATCTTAGCTGAGGATAAGCTGGATCTTCTCCATATAGTGATGTCAAGATGTGTCAAATCTGTTCTGGAATGACACTTTCTGGAGGAACATTTAATTTGCAGTTTTCATGATCTGCATTTGCTACAGTCTTGATTCTTTATCCTTATTTGTTATACTTGCAAACTGGCGCTCCATTCTCTCTCTTTCTCTAATTCAGACCTCGTAAAAAGTTCTTCAGCTCCTTTTTTGAGCTTAAATGCACAGTCACACCTGTACTTCCTCTCCCTGCCTTGTCAGTGATATTTCTCATGCCCATTTCTGTATCCTCTGTTCCATTTGGCTACGCTTTATGCCTGCATTTACACGGCCCCGTGTTCCACATATGAAATAACCTTCCAGTTCTTTAAGCAACATATAAAGCCTTTCTTAATCCGTTAATGGCAATGCAGTGACAATCCGTACAAAGGCAATATCCCTCACTGCTTTTTTTGGTCTTTTATGCTTTTATTTGAGATGTGCAGTGACTCAGCAGGTGCTGCTCTTTCACTACCTATTGCTTGTAGGAAAAACATTGTGAATGCCTACAATACTCTAGCGAAGAACTTGGGTTCCTTAGCTGAAATAGTCAAAGGTGTGACTCTTCTATCAGTTTTAACATCGGTATTTTTCCAGTGGGAATTGGATTTAGATAGCCTATACAGGTCTCTTTATTTCCTCTAAGTTGTATGTGAACACAAGGAGCCTTACATAATTTAGCTCCACGAAATCCTTTAGCCAAGGTGTGCTCCAGGGAGGAAAGCAACGGACAATTAATTCGTGACCCTAAGTGGTAGTGTATCTGGGAAAACTAAAGACTAATTGAGCTAAGCCATCCCTTGACTGTTTATTTTCATAACCTAATTGTTCATTTCGCAATGACTGTAGGCAATGTGATTAATATAAGCTGTGAGAGCAATCAAGCTGAAAGAAGATGGTAAAGGGACTACATGATGATATTCTTGTTCCCAGTCCACTTATTTTGCTGTGGCTTTAAAAAGCACTTAAAGTGTGGAATACCCTGAAGTTACTTTGGTAGCCAGCAGGTATATCAAGGTCGATCTATTGACAGGCGTATTGCTATTGCTGGTAGTGTTTAAAGCAGCAAGATAGACATAAATAGATTTTACTTTTGTTTGTCCTGTGGTTCTTTCTCCTGTCTCATCCTGTATCACCTTCAAACCTAAACAAATAAAACCATAAATAAATACATAGTAATAAATGCTCACTTGCCATTTACGGGTCAGGCCTCATCCTTTAGACAGGGAGACTCCTTCCCAGAAAAGCTCTTTTTCTCTCTTGTTTAATATTTCAGCCCTGTCATACATCAACCCATGTCACTCAAGATCCGTAACTACTCCATTTTCCCCTTTTCGAAAGGTATGAAAGCCTTCTGTTGTTGGCCTCATTTCCCGTGTCTCTTTAAAGCAATGTGATACTTTTCTGTATATGAGCAAGGTGAGGCTGATTGAATGAGAAATTCTTTCATGTACTTGCCTGCATTAGACTTTTAAATTGCAGGGCAGAATTAAACTAGGTATGCAGTGATGCTCTTATAAGATATTTAAAGTCCAGTTCTGCTGGAAGCTGGCCTAGATGGGTACAGTATTAGATTGCTTCAGCAAACTGGAAAAGCATGACCTTGGCATCTTTGCTTCTGTTTGAAATAAAGGTGGTACCAGTCACTTGCAAGTGGAAAAAATACATTACAGAGCTACAAAGGTTTAACACAGAGTGAATTCTGGAGGCTAGAAGTGCTTGTTTTGGAGCAGCTAGACTTAAAAATCTCCAGAGGAGAAGTTATTTTCTTTGGTTGAATTTCCTCTTTGTGAGCATTCTTTGCCGAGCAGTTCTGCTTTACAGTCAGCTGAAAGATGCTTCACACATGTATTCTTTTTTTATTATTTTTTTTTTTTCTACCTAAATATAAATCAAAGGCTGCATAAATATATTTAGGATGTGCTGCACAAAATACAATAAATGCATAGTAATAAAGCTAGACTCGTTCACAGTAAGATAAATAGCCCACATGTAGAAGAAGAAGAAAGCTGCACAGTCATTAACATTTCATTTATACATATACAGCAACAGCGGGGTCTCGCTGTTAAATCAGCACAAGCCAATATATAGATGTGCCTTGGACACAATGAAAAGATCCACATCTCTAAAACCTGTCCCTCCCTCCCTTCCTCTCTTCCCCTTTTTTACTTACAACTGAAATAATAACCTGCTCCTGGTGCAATGGATAAACTGTCACCCCATGTTTGGTCTTCACATTCTAGTAACAGCCTGAAGTAGGATCCTAAATGATGTATGTGTTGTTTGTACTGCACTGTAGTCATTTTCCCGGGTTTACAGTTTGTGATACATTGATGCATACACCCAAAAGCACTGACAGAGGGCAAGTTTTCATAATTTTGCCATAAACTGTGTTAATTTTGTGATAAAATTGCCCTAATGGAGCCCGCAACATTTATTGCATACACCATCAGGAGAGGGATGTCAAAGACGCTATGGATTTAGAGCAGCCTATAAATTAATTTCTACTGTTTTCTTCTCACAAAGCAGTTTTATGAGGACAATCCAAATCCCTCACCTTTTACTCATGAAACTGTAGCAAGTCCAGTATTGGAAAATATCCTGTCATGAACCAGCAGCAGAGAATGTGGGTACAGATTACTCAGAAGGTGTCAGCAGTGGTTCTTCTGCTGTAATACTTCCACTTGGATTGGAAACTGAGAGCCTTGTCAGGGAAGTGGGACCTTCACTGAGGTCCCACTGAAGAATATGCAATCACAATGATCTGCACACCATTACTGGAGAGGAAAAGCAAGCCATCCTATTGCATAAAGCAAATACTGATTTTTAGAGAGCTTTTCCTGCGTCTTTGTAATGATGTCAAAATGCTAACGTATTTTATTCGTACGGTACCGTTCATCCCCAAACTTCTCTGAACAGACTGTCAAAACTCTTAGATAGAACAGCCCATGTGATGCAAAGACAAGCCTATTTCTTGAAGCTTATCCTGCCTCATTCCCCATCCTGCCTTCTTGCATGTTTGCCCAACAGAGAGGCAGTATCAGAGTGCCCAGACTTTGCTAGCGTCCAAAGAGTAATTGTTACTATTTGAGGTTACTGTGGAATATCCAACCCAGAGCCACTTTCAGGCTGTTTTGCTCTACCTTCCTGGCCCTACTTATATTTCTTCTTTCATTTCCACCAAAGATGAGATGAAGCTGACCGCTTTCTTTTCAGTGAAGTTAACATAGGTGTGTCACGGCCAAAGAAAACCACGAATGGGAGAAGAAATAGAGTTGTTTTAAGCCACAAAAAGCCCCACCAAAACCAAAACAAAGATACTTTTACTACCAACAGCAAGAAAAATACTGGCAAATACTGACTGCCCACCAACATAGGAAATGTGACTGGAGCTCAAATTTAAAACAGCATTGCTCCTTCCCAAAGGGCAAAAAAACAAAGGTGGAAAAAATGAGTTTTCTAATTTATTGATTACTTTTTGTCTAAAAGAAATTGCTTACTTGTAGGCAGTTAGTGGTTTAATATCAAGTGCTGTTGGTAAGAACTTAATGAGAATGTGCTGGAAAAGAGGGAATTAAAAAAATATGAATTTGTCTGCTTTGCATCGTTTCGGAGGCTTCCTCTATGGAATCTCTATCATCTTAAAACGCAGTCTGGTTCCTTCCCTACCTCTGCAGTTGGATGGTGGATCAAATATTTTTCACAATTGCATAGAAGAAGTCATTAGGTCGGTGTTGTGTTTCTGTTACTTCGTATATTCCACAAAGTTGCTGTAATTAGTGGCCCTTGTACTCCAGTTATCACTAAGGAACTACGCAAACATGCTCACAAGCTTGACCCAAGGAAGTATCAAAATGGTCCACTCCAATAATAAATACTAAAGCTGTGGAGGTAGGCATCTTCAGCCTTTCTCTCTTAAAAAGGCAAAACAACACCCACTAGATACCAAAAAAGCCAAGGAAAGGAGGAGAGGTAAACACGAATGAGCAAAAAAATGGAAATAGATCCATTCTTTGCTGTGTAAAGTAGATGAGGAATTTTCTATGAGATGGTTCTGAATATCTCTGGGAAAAAAAGGCAATAACAAAAGCAAACAATTCCCTATTTTTCCTTCTTCACGAGATTAATTGGCACAGTCATAGCTTTAAAAGTCATTCTCTTTATAGATTAATATGTCTTTTTTCCTTTCTAATGAAGACTTCTATTTGGGAAAGAACTTAGAGGGAATCATTCCTCTGGTGAAGGAATGTCTAACAAAATAATAATTACAAGCTGCTAGATCCCAGTCCAAGTCTGCTAGCAACAATTCTTTTTGCGCAGGATGTTTCGGCAAATAATTGGGTTTGTAATTCTGAACTGATAGATGTTTAGAGAGTTTGTGAAAGGAACTGCCTTGATACTCGTGGAGTTGTCCTAGACAAAAACTGGACAAGTGGAGGTTGTCCTTACTCGCAGGGTGATTTTGCTTGCCCAAGGGGCAGGTTCTCTGCTGGTTAATGGAGAGAGAAGTACGTTTCATCAGGGAACGCAGTTAACATCACCCATCTAGTCCGTGCCTCTTCAAAACTCTCTCATAAGAAGCTCTTGAAATTTATTTGGGAATGGTGCAAATCTTTGTTGCTACTGGAGGTTTTTATGCTTGGATGAAACAATTCTGCTGTTGTACAAAATAATTTTAAGATAAAGAAAAAAAATCCCACTGTATTTACTCCCTCTGCAATATTTGTGCCACTTGGTCTACAGACAGAAGTCTTTTGCATTCACATCTGACAAAGCGTGGCACTGTTTTTATCTGATTCCCCTACCTAAAGAAAATCTGCTTCTTTCACCTCTTCCCTCCCTTTTTATGCTACCTCTGGCTAAGAGGTTGTAGAGGCAACAGAAATCTCTTCAGCATTGAAAATGCGTTAATTGTCCACCATTCCCATATGAAATGATCTCGGACAAGAATTTATGAAGCATAGATTTCCTCACCTGGAAATCCCTGGGAATAACACTAGTGATGGCTTGGGAAATTTAATTTTTTTTTGATGAAGGACAAGTCCAAGACTCTTTGGTGTGACTGAAAAGATGCCTAGTGATAGGGATCCCCCTGTGGTGGATAGGGATGGGGGAGCAAAACATCCCTCCTGTAATCCCAGAGGAAGTAGTTAGGGACCTGATCTCAGAGGTCTTTTCCAGCCTCAATAATTTTGTGATTACAACAGCTTTTGAAATGGGCCTTTAATTGCATCCCAACAAAATTAGGCCCTTGAGTGCAGGGTAGAACAAACTACATTAAGACCAAAGACTTGGTTGTCTGTGGGTGCTTATAGATTACGGTATAATTGATAACTGGGTCATGAGTGTCTGAAGGAACCCACAACCACCCCAACAGCTCTTCCAAACCGCAGCTAAAAATGTTCCTTTCCTCCCTGCCCAGGGATAGCTAGCAGAGTCTGTTCAGAAGTTAATGCACATCTTTTGCATTCGATGCGATTATGTAAAATGAGATCGGGCTCATTTTGGTCAAAGAGCAGTGTATCTTTCAGGACACTATTTTTTTCTTTTATAATTTCTACTTCCTTAGGCTGCTACAGACGTGCACTGATGCCTTTTGTAGCTGCAGAGTCTTTCTATTCTCACTGGCAGTTAACCCTCATCCCCTTTAAAATGTGGAACGCTTGACCAAACGCTTGTACATAGATAGGAAACTGAAACAAAAGGTACAGGCTCAAAGGTCTCAGTAGAACAGTCTGACCCGCCAGCCCTTTAGTTCAGAATGAATATGGAGATGCTGTGACGGACACAATGTGCATAAAGTTTTCTTGCTGAGCCTGATATATCTTACAGCCACCTATCTCTGAGAGCTGTGGCTTTCTGAGAATGGTACCAAGTTTTTGGCTACTGCTTTGAGAATTTGTTTACCATGAGGCCAAACTGAACACCCTTGGGCTCACTGCCTTTTAAGGCAAGAAATAATGTGGCCTTAACACGAAGCTTTTCCTCCCTGCTCAAGCAGTGAGGCAGGCCAGCTATGTATCTTCAAGTGTCTGTTGATATAGCAGGCATTTGCTTTCCTGCAGCCTGTCATTATCCGTCCTGAAAGGAAACCTTAGAATTGTGACTGCAAACTATTGCTGCAAGTTTGTAATTTCCAAGGGTCTCTTTAGATTTCAGCTGAGGAAATGAAACGATGAAAAACAACGAAAAATCATTGTCAGAACTCCACATACCTGCCATGATGTTTTGTTACATTTTATTTATTAAAATGCACTGGATACAGATGAATTTTTTACCTCAGTATTTATTGCTTCATCTGTCATGAAAGGGGAACGGCACGTGCTTTGATAAATGGATGGGGAAGGTGCACAGTTTGATTTCTCTGCTGATTGTGAAGTACTGCGCTCCTTTTTGCAATGCTGCGCTGTGACTTTCACTGGTATCTTCCACAGAATCAAAATGTCCTACAACATATGAAAGACCAGCACTTTTTGGAGGACTAATTGTCCTTGTTCTTCAAAAATGGAAGAACACCCCCCAACACAAAACTATAATAATAAGGTTCTGGTCCTTTGTCAACCTGAGAAATGCTGGTTTGGGGAAAACCTGTCTGCAATTTATTCATTTAAATGTAGAGAAC
>JANHFX010011400.1:26273-41161 GCA_027560015.1 Chloroceryle amazona
GTGCTAAACATCCTTCAGTGCCAGACTACTGTTTGTTTTCCTTCCCAGCCAAACATTTTAAGTGCAGGATGTTAGAACAGAGCATTCATGGGGCCAGCACAGCACTTCTAGAGGCAAAACCAGACATTGTGCTTCAGGACAGCAAGTTTCTGGATTTAATGTGGCTACAGTCATCAGTTTTGTAATTTTATATACAAATTGGAAATATAAATACTTGAATACGTGTAGCTGACAGTGAGCTTGTGCTTCTATAGTACTCTGCCTTTTAAAATGTATTTGCAAGTATTTACAGTGTTTGTGAGATTAGTGGTGTGTTTCCTGGCATAATCTTGATGTTGAGTTTCTCTCTAAATCTAAGTTTTTTTCTGTAGTTTGACGTGCCCACATCTATTGCTAAGGGGTTTTAGAAGTCTTCCTTGTAGGGCACTGAAGCCACATATGACCTACTTTTTCTTTTCATCCAGAGCAAAATCCAGTCTGTCTATCTTGGGGTCCACACTTGGATCTTCATTCCCTGCAGATCTGGTGCCAAAAAGGCAGTGGTTTATACTCACAATAAATTCTCTTTGCACAATGTATACTACCAGTGTCCTTGGGTTTCAGACCTGCACAAGAATTATTACACTGACAGATTTATTTATTTATTCATTAATCAAATGGGAAATATTACGTTATCTAGTTTGACCTCTACCATGTGCCTTGCAATTTTGACCATCTAATTTTATAATGAGCCAAGCAATTTCCTGGAAGATTATTCTTCTCCAGGTGTCAATACATGGATAATTCAATACTTCTCTTTTTGATTTGTTTGCTTTACTTTAGTCCATGTTTAGGTGGTTCTGTCGGCTCTATAGAATTTTACTCATGAAGAAACCAGAGAAGTTTCACTCTTGTGCCTATGGAAATGAACTTCCATAGAATCCCGGAGAATTTTGCTATTAACTTAGTGGTTTTTCACTTAAATCTGCAAAAGTTGGGCATAAATCCTGTTGCATACTCTTCTTCATTTCATGATTCTATGTCATTTCTGTAAATTGTCTATATGACAATTTCAAAGAGAAATTCTCAGTTCCAAATTGAAAATGGTTATAATATGATAATGTAGGTAAAGTGTATCCATTAAGGTCATATGCTTACAAATAAGCATATGTGTGAGTGCAGGGTTTATATGAGAACGAGATAAAAGTAATCTCTTCATCCTCTCTCAACTCTCCTTCAGAAAGCAATTACATTTGGTTGGTTTTGTGAATTCTTATTTTTATCAGGGTATTACTTAGCAGCTTCAAATTTCACATCTTGTAAAAACAAAGGGGAAGTTATTTCCTGGTTGTTTTTCACGTAGGAATTTGTGATGATAATTGTTCAAAACCTGGCATACAAAGAGGGTATGGACATGTGTATTAAAGTATAAGAGGGAACTTATGATAAAAGTTAATTACGTTATTGCTCAACGTCTTTGCATAGTAAAACTTCATTACAAAGTGAGTTCCTGCTCACCATAAAAGAAGCAGCCAGCAACCGTGATTTACAAAGCCATCAAAACTATGGAAATGCTTACTTTAATCAAAACTGCAATTAGGAGGAAATTTGCAGGAAAATTTACTCACAGAATAAAGATTAAAAAGATCTGAATGTTGTCTGTCAAAGTGCAACAATTCTTTCCAAGCCCGAGAGATCCTCGTGGAAAAAAAAACCCAAGTAATATTCTGTCTTTTGATTATAGTGGAGAAAATAAACTGCAGCTGTTACTCTAATTTTCTCTGATAACAGTAGCAACTGTCTATGAATGGACATACCTACATGCAATGAATGGATTTAATCTTCTCTCTGAGGTTGGAATTGCCTATCAATATGGCTACCTGTAATTAACACTCTCATATTAAATAATTCTCTTGGCTTGAATGTAACAAAATTGCTAATCTGAAGAGGCATTTTTCCATATTTCTGGTATTCCATGTGGATACGTGCCATATTTGATGCACTTGTATTTCTAACATTGCTGTACAGTCGTCTCTTCCTCCCCTCTCAGCTGATAGTCCACTTGTCACCCTATTGTGAGCAACAGGACAGAGCTGCCTGCTCAATGGAAAAGAGTAGGATGTATAAAGTGAAATATGGGACCTGAAATCGAGTGAGAAATCTGATGATTAAAAAAGGACCAAAAAACCAACAAAACAAGCTATCTTAAATGGAAAGATTGACTTTTCAGATAGAAAGTTTCCTGCCAAAGTTTTCCTCACTGCCTTATACCGGTCCACAGTGAGTATGCATTGTAGTGCCCAAGGGGAGCAGGTGGAACGTGTAAGTACCCTGTGTAAACTGGTTACTACATTATTGACAGTAGCAGGTTGTTAGTTTAAACTAACTTGATTGGTTTAGTATCTTATCAATGTTTATAAATATCTGAAAGATGTGTCTCAAGAGGATGGGGTCAGTCTCTTTTCAGTGGTGCCCAGTGACAGGATGAGGGGCAGCAGGCACAAAGTGGGACACGGGAAGTTCCACCTCAACTTTGGGAAAAACTTCTCTCCTGTGAGGGTGACGGAGCCTGGAACAGGCTGCCCAGAGAGGTTGTGGAGTCTCCTGCTCTGGAGACTTTCAAAACCCACCTGGGTCTCTGTTCCTGTGCAACCTTGCTCTGTCAGGGGGATTGCACTCAGTGGTCTCCAGAGGTCCCTTCCAATCCCTACCATTCTGTGATACCACTCTGTAGTACTGGGGGGTCTTAAGATGAGGGTACCAGTGAAACATGAATTGAATGTTACCGTCTGGACTTTGTATCTCAGTATATTGGGATAATTTATTTTAACAGTTATTTGTATTTTTGTGTGTGTGTGTGTGTGTGTGTGGTGTTTGGAAGCCTGGAAAATAATGGTGAGTTAGGAGAAAATGGGATTAATAATTCAGATACTGAATTGTCCCAAGGCAGCTGCACAAATCTGATGTTGAGACAGTAATTGAAGATGAACTAAAGAAGTCTGTGCGTTCCTCTGTGCAGTGCAGTACTGCGTTAAATGTGAATAAGGTGCAAGCAACTTCATTTCTCCTAAGGTGTGCTATCAGACGCACGATCAGTTCAGATTTACAAGAACAGGATTTACTCTGCGTCAGCTCTGCGGCGTGCCTGAGATATCTGATCCAGTTGTTTATGGTTTGTGAATTGGATTGCATTAAATGCGGCCTTACAGATCTCTGATTCGCGCTGTCCTGAACAGTAAGGAAACTTTTATAACCTCACTGCTTCCTCATCTGCACTCTCACTCTATTTAGCACTGCACAGGATGCTGTTCTTCCAGCCTCACTCATAGTCAGCACTATGGAGAATTCACATGAATGTTGCAATAGGGTTTTTTTCCTCCTTTATCTACTGTGAGAATAGGGAAAGAGTAATCCACCTTAAGTCAGAAGTCAGACGCAGGATCAGAAGACTAAAGCCAGAAGTGTCATCTATTTATCCTGTCGCTAGAAAGAACGAATGATTCTGCGAGCAAAATTAATCACATATGGAACCTTATGAAATTGCATTGCCACACTTGCTGATGCAGCTGAATCACAAGGGCATGTGGAAATGGCACAATGCAGAATAGTCACTCTGTTAGCTTGAGGCCTAGTCTGATCTAATTAACCCTGCTCAGAGGCAAGGTTAATAAGCCTGAGCACAGTCCAGTACAGAAGATTTTTTTTTTTTCAGCTTGCTTGGAGCTGCCCCAAGGCTCTTCTTTAGGAGCGTAGCATAGATATGCAAGTTATTTAAAATACAAACATGTAATGTGACTTCAGGGTACTCGTGTGGCTTAATACAACACTATCTCGTAATGAAATGGCACTCACTCTTCTGGGCTGAGTAACTGTCTTAGAGCTATAGCTGTGAGGATGGCAGAAAGGAGCATCCGTAGGGCAAGTGACCCATAAAGGCCAAAGTAAAGTAGAGTGGAGAGCTGGACTGTGGAAGCTGGAATGAGATCTTTCTTGCTGTCCCACCACAGGCTACACTGGAGGCTGATTTCACTATAAAACTTCTGCACAAGTTGCTGTTATTAACAGATGCCTCCTTTCCTATCCTAACCCTAATCTGTGATAAAAACCCAGCCATCCTCTAAGTGTTCTTCCTAAGACAAAAGCATGAGCTCCGTGATCCAGGGTGTTCCTCTTGGCCTTTTCCGTACAGTTTCAGGCACTTTGTACAGTACCAGTAATGTAGAAATGTCTACACATTAGGCATTTTTGGATACAATCCACAAATTTATTTCCCCCAAAAGAGGCAACCTATAGAGTCACAAAGTAGGAACCATATTGATGTGGTGTAATGATCAACAGATTGTCTCCTCCCAACAACCTTTTACTTCCTTTCCTCTTTTCCTGCTCTCCAGCATTCCAAAACCCCACGCAACAGTGAACTGTCTCACTGCTTTTATTTCTAAGTCCAAAAATGGAGAAAAAAGTATAAAATAACTTTTTTTCCCCTGTATAGGTGTATTTAATAAAAATCACAATAATTATACAGACAACATAATTTATAAGTGAAATAATTGTAATTCTACTCTAAGTAGAACAAAATGGATAGTGTTTCTTCTAAAATGAGGACTGTCATATTGGATGGATTATTCTAAAGGAATGCAATTTATTTGATATTAATTGGGATATGCAAGTAATTGACATGGGTGGGAAATTGTTTCCTCATAGAATATTAAGCTGTGGTCTTTCAGACCAGTTAAAACTAAATGTCACGTAACAGTTTAGCCACAGCTTTCCATTGAGTGGTTTATATGATTCATTTCTGTCTCTCTTTTTGTGCATGTGATTGTATTTCCCATTGTCCTGGTGTCGCTGGCACAGAATCATCAGCCAGCCGTGGTCTGAAGGCCATTGGCAGTTTGGAGGCAGCCAGGGCAGCTTACTTGAGCTGGCTGCAGGTGGATCCCAGACCATAAACACCACTCTCCATATTAAGGGGGGAGTTTGCTGAGGCTAGAGAGGTCTCCTTGCTTGGCCTTTTCCTCTTGCTTGGCCTCCTTCCTTGCTCTTGCTCTCTTATTCTTGCTCTCCTGAGGATTGCCTTCCCATTTGTTGTGTTCTCTGTAGATTTTGTGGGCTGAGGGTGGCTTTGTGTAGTTTATAGCAGCATTGGTATTAGTTTGGCTGTTTCATTAAATCTGGTCCCATCTCACCCTCCTGGTCTCTGCTCCTTTCCCTAATTGGCTTTCCCTGCTGGGGAGGGGTCACTGGGTGATAGAGCAACTGCTGTAGTTTAGCCCCAGATACAGGCTGAGTGTAAATATCTTTGTGAGGATTGCCCACGATCAGTTTTTTCTGTTACTGCATTTACATTGGAGCAGTAAACAGTTCATGGCCTCCTTTCTTCCCCAAACCAACGTCTGACGTTGACCATTTTTTCTCATGGAATTACTCGCCTCCTTTCTTGGAATTACCTACATCTCATGATCCCAGCTTTCTTACCTCTGGTTGGGTGTCTTACCTCAGTGTCCTGAGGTAATTCATTACACAATTCATTATACAATTTGATGCTTTGAGTGAATAGTTACACGTATAATTTTAAATTCACACCATGCATATTTGAACTAGAAAAATGCAGTTACTGAAAAGTTTGCAGTAAGTAAATATAAAAACAGATACTGATTAGTCCAAATATAATTTCTAGTAATCCATTTGTTCCACCACATACTCTCATCTATGTCATGTACTTATCTCAGATGAAATGTTTTAGCAAAGTTTATTATAGAATGAGTTTGCTACTGAAATGTCACCTCAGCTTCACTTTTGGCTTAGCTATTTTGGAAACTGACAGGAGTGGTAATAATGAAATGTCATCTCAAAAGCTAAGTGATCTGGAGATGCTTGGCAAAGAGGATAGATATCATTACTCTCATTTGCAGTTTGGGGAAGACTGGGGCCTAAAAAGATGAAAAACTTGCCTGAACTCATTCAAGATTCTGGAAGTCAAGTCAAAATTGCAATAAAGTTCTTTTAAGTTCCATTTCTCAGCTTGCCATTATAGGATCCAATGTTTAGTAAGCAGAGCCTGTGGCAAACATGCCATGGTTCCAAGTAACCATTTAATAAAGATAAAAGCATTACCATTATTAAAACAGTATTTTCCAGTAGTGAAAACATTCTTTTAGATTTATTAATCTTACTGCCTTTCCTGAGGCTTTCCTGCTTTCAGCTAATTTCTTGTTCACATAAAATTCAACTTATCCACTAAATGTTATTTTAATGTCTAGGTGAGAACCAAGGAATAAAAGTAGAAAACCCAAAGTCCAAAGCTGCTTAATAGATGAGAAGTTTTCATATTTCTGGATAAATTTTATAAACCAGACCAAATGCAATTGAAAAGCATAAGGTTCACCTCGCTGACAAAAGACAAGGCTGTTCTCACAGTCTTGCTTCCTTCTTGGTTGTGTTCCAAAAACACCAACACACATAAAAGCCTTCATAACAAATTTGCCTTTTTATTTATGAATGTGAATCCTTATTAATTCTGGTCTGTACTTCATGGCCTCTGAATTCAGCAATAACATTGTGATCTGGATTCAGATTAATCTCAGGTTTCTGATAGACATATGTTATCTATATTCCTATATATCCTTTTCCTATTTAATGTTCTCCAGGCACAGCACTCTGCTGTTCTCTGACAGCACTCTGTGTTCAAGGAGTGAAGCTTTACATTTAACTCTGCTACATGGGTGTGTAACCTGCAGTGATCAGACTAATTGGTTCAAATTATGTAATGCGTTGAGGTTGCACTCTCATCATTGCTGCTCTTGGGTAACTCAGGAGTAGCTTTAGTATTGCTTGAATTTTCAGAGGGACAAAAATGTCCTGCTTTAATTTAGGAGTTTTTGTTAGAGAGAGACCATTTGTAGTTTCCTGGATCATAAAAGTACAATCATCTTTGATATACTGAGTATAACCTGCCACCCAGAACAGTCTGGCTGGCCATCTGCCCAAGAGCTTCCACAGCGTGGAAGCAGAGTCCATTCCTCTCAGCTTTGCGAGCTCCTCCATTTATAGTGTTAGATGCCTCCTTTTGATTTTATCTTGTATGCTTTTTCCTTTCTAAAATGAGCAATACTTTCTGTAGGAAACTAATTCTTCTGTTGTTTCTAATTTCCTCACATCTTGATGTTCCTTGTCTTTTCTCAAATGAGTTTAAATTCTTTCATCCCCAGAGTCAGTGAAGAAAACCTTCAGGTATATATTGCTTTTTACTTAAAGGGGGAAGGCATTGTCTTGCTATTTCCACAAGGGGGTAAAAAAAAAAAGTAGATTAGTTGGAACAGCCTTGGGTTTGTTTGTTTTTTTTTCTCCTTTCAAATGTATGTGTGTTTTGTGGTGTTTAAAACCACATTGGAAGCTTTAGATGAAAGAGGTGCATGCATAAGTTCAAAGCCTCTCCTGCTTGATCAGTATCCCCAGAAGAAACATGGATGAGAAAAGGTGGATAGGGAGAGCCTGGTTGGACTCATCAGCTAAGCTACAAGGAGATAATAGAGAGGAAAAAAAAAAAAATCCTTTTAATTTTTGTTTGTTTTCTTGCTTTCATTTTTATTCCCCCTTAGGTACCAAACAAGCAAACCGAGCTCTGTTTAAAAATGGAGCTTGCTCTTGCTCCCACACACCATCTTTCTATAAGCAGACTCTTGGTAATTTTACGTTAGACCTCTTCTGTGAGCTTTTTTAAGGGAAAAAAAATTCTGAAAGAGCACCTGGGGGAAAACGCTGCAGTCTCATGAAAGATAATTTTCTACCTGATTGCATAAATAAGAGCAAAAATTGGTGTGTTGAACTTCTTGTATTTGTTTGTATTTAGGCCATGATTCAGATAATTGTTTTTCCTTTGGGTCAGGCTTGTATCTGCGCTCTTCAAAGTACTTCATCCCTGTGTGCATGTTCATTATATTATCATAAAATGATATCCAAAAGTAATTGGAATAAACTGCAGTGGGTTTCACGAGAGCCTTCAGGGTTTCACAGCGTGATCTAGGTTATGTCCTTTGCAGCTTTCTTCAGCCAATGAGGTTGCTTAGTGAAGCTGCTGAAATTTGAAAGGCAGATGTATTTTTCTTCTGCCTTAGGGAACGGAACAATCTCTAGTTGAGGTGTTGGGAAGAAACTGCCTAATCTTCAATTGCCTACCTGAGGTTTTCAGGACCTGGCAGTTCCGATACCGGTCTGTTGGAAACAACAGTAGTAGATTTTTGGCTTTTTAGTTGCTCTGGGTGTTCTAATACTCTTTATTTCAGAACATTTTCATAGAGATGTAAGTAGCAGTTGCTTCAGCCCTGGGTGGCTGGCTATGCCTACCGTAGAAGCAAACTCTACGAATCTTGACAACGCACGGCTTAGAAAAGAAACCTCATCAGAAAATGGTTCAGTGCTTGTAAGAATCATTGTACAATGAGCTTTTTGTTGCTTGTTTGTAGAGCTATAATCTAATTCCCTCAAATGTCATTTCCATCCACTTTCAGTACTACAAAGAATATGGTATCATGCTAGTTCTGTCATTTGCCACTATTAAATCAGAGGGTTTTTAGCAGCTGTGAGTGTTGATAATTGAGATTGATGAAGTGATTCAAAGCAGTTTATAATTGAAAGATTGTCTAATGTACAGGCAGGTTTGTAATGATATTTGATCTTAATATTTGCTGAGCCTCACAGAATGAAGATGAGTAGTAAGAGATTTCTCTCCTCTAGCAGCATAGCAGGTTAAATAAAATGCAGTTATTGAAATTTGCCCATCGCTAGTTGTTAATAACTGCACCACTCATAATCTGTGAGAATCACCGTATCATTTTTGCCACCTCCTTGTTGGAAGGATAAGAAATTACTAGTTGACTTTGCCAAACTGCGGAGCGCAGATGGAATTGGCGTGGTGGCCAATGCATCTTCTGCTTTTCAGAGACACACAAATACTAACAGTTAACTGATGGGTTTATTTAGTCTCCCAGGGTCCAGCTATTGGTAGATTAAAAAAGAAAAGATTTTCAGACCAGCCCTTTGTGGAAAGGGCTTCTCTGGTTGGGAACCAAACTCTTGTAGTGACTGCTAAAAGCCTCCACCGACAGCATCCACCTATTGGCTCAAAACTTCAGTACAGAAGCATTTTTGTTTGGAAATGCACAGCCTACTAGTTACATAGTCAGTATTCACTGACAGACTCCCTCAGGGCTTTTGAAGGGTTTGTCTCTCACTGTGTCTTCATTATGGAGACTCATACTAGCTGTATAAACATTGAGATAACTGCTACTTTTGACTGATGTCGTATTATTAAAACCAGAATGCTTAATGAATATGTAAGGGACCTGAGTTTCAATCTCAGAATCTGCCCCCTTGCAGGTCGGTGTTAAGCTTGTCCGATGATCCACACTCAGCCACTCCTTTCCTGAATTGCTAAGCTCAAATTTCAGACCACGAATGGTCTTCCCATTTAATGAAAAATGTTTTAAAAGTTTTCATTTCAACTGCAAATAAAGGCAAATTTCAAGACTCTGAAAATTGCCACAGAATGCAATCGCATCCACCAGCATTAAATTCCTTTGAACATGGGAAGCAGCAAGGAATCCGTTTCATTCCAGTTCCGTGATCCTTAAGGTCTACCTACAATCTACTAAATTTTGACATCCCTGCTGAGACTTCTTGACTTCAACCTCTTTAAAAGCTTTCCTAGATAAGTGAAATGTAGCATGATATGTAAAAAACAGCGGTGAGTTCCCCATTTCACACGCACACCCCCCCCTTCAAATACAAGAAAAAGGGCTTCTAGAAGACTCTGAAAGTGAGGAATCCAATGTTTATGTGAAGGAGTTGGCCTTTGAGACATAAGAACAGAGATTGCTTTGTCATATTATCCCACTTTCTTTTTTCAACCTGGATCTGGGAGGGTTGCCAGTGGAGAGGAGACAGCACATTACTTACCAGCTCCTAGTTTTGTGTTCCTTTTGCCTCGAGTACTGTAGACCTTGTTGACTTTGAATGAGATGGAACTATCTAATGATATTGCCACGGGGTGTTCTTAAGGACTGGAATCAAAGTGGTCATCTGAAGAAAAATCACTTTCCATTTTACTGCAAGTTCCATAAATAACCAGGTTTTCCCTTCTGGTTCTCTGCTGTCATACTGGACCTCTCAATTTCACTATTAAAGGATTTATTTTAAGTGAAGGTTGTGATAGAGCTATCAAAAACTTGAGCCCGTGTTAAGTTCTCCGTTTTTAAGCAGATTTGTGTTATTAAATCAAATGGCATGATGTGACACCTGAGTTTTGATCAATGCATAACAAGAAGAAAACTGACATTGGTAGCTATCCTGACATCCTGCCCGGAAGGAGCAATTCTTTTTTAATTTTCACTCCCAATTCTTTGTCCAGCTGGGCTAGGATAGCTACAGGATGCTGAGATACCGAGTAGGGAGCACTAATTCAGGTGTTGACAAAAGGCAAGATGCTGTTGATGACATCCCATGTGAGACACACAAATCTGAGTGCTACATTGTTCTGACCTGTGCAGATTTACAGTCATTATTGTCAAAACAAACGTCAGCATGTCCCAGAATAAACAAAAATGAAGGACAGCTTCCATAAACAGAAAAGTAAACGTCAAAGCCAAATGTTTTGCCTCATTAGTCCTCATTAGGATTAGGGAGGCAGGTAATATGTCAATGGGACTGAATAATTATGGCATAATGAATCTTCTTGACAATATGTGCTTCTCAGTTGGGCAAAGACCTCTGAAAAGAGGTGGGCTGAGCCTGTAATGCCAGCCTCCTATTTCTTTATTTCTACGGAAATATTTTCTAACACTGAGTGTGGAGTGATCCTAAAAATTCTGGGGATGTTTGTAAACTGGAGGATTAAAGTGCGTGCAGTCTTTAAGAGGGAATAGTTTAATCCGGTAGAGTTTATAAGCAAGCCAAGATAATGTTGCTGTATCCTTCCTTTCATTGCTTGTTCTGCATTTGCAGATTAGTGTTTTCTTCTTTCATGCAGAAATGGCCATGGTTGCGTGTAACGAGTCCCAGGCAGTAATACAGCAGTATTAAATTTAGTCCCCAGAATTTGCTACACATCTGTCCAGGTGTGTAGCATCCCTCCATTCCTCAAATTAAGCTTATAATGGACAATCGTGCCAGTCTGGATAGTACTCTGTACGGCAAATGCCGATGAGAACTTGAGATTTGTCAGAATTAGGATTTAAACCAACGCTTCCGGAGTTTAACCCAATGTACCTCTGAGCTCTCTAGAGCTTACAAATGTGTCATGTACACGATCACAGTAGGACATGCTGTGAGTTAGATTAATGCTTGTTCCTGGGGAGCCATATGGAAAACAGCAAGTGTCACTTTGCTCAAGTATTTTAGCAGTCTGGATTACAGCCTTGTTCCAGTGGGAGAAAGATTTATCAAAGGAGAAGCAGCTTCCCACCATATATAGACACGATCATCCGTGATTCTGTGTTGCTTTTTAGTAGTTTCTGTAATTAGCCACTTAATTTTATCAACAAATAAGGTTTGTGTTGGGGGAAGGAGTGTTCTGTGGGCTGAGCGTGTGATGCCAATACACAAAGGACGTTTGCATTCTGTGGTTGGCTTTCTGTGAATAGGGACCCTGGCAGGAATACAGGGGTAGTGCGGTGCCTTAAGCGCCTGCTTAAGTGATGCAGTGACGCTGTTAACAGCTGCTGAGGTTTCTGTTTGCACATTCCTAGGGAAACAGTAATACCTAATGTATTGACCATCTTGAACTGAAAGTGTTACTTTGCAATGAATTTTTCCAGACTGGTAAGACCTCTGGGGCAAGGGATCCTCTTTTGTACAATTTGTTTGTACAGTGACTTAATCTGAGAGAAAAAAAACCCAGATATTAAAAGTAGCCAATGGCAATGTGATGTTCTCCTGAAATAAAGGAGTATGGATTAGGTACATACAATAGGAAGTCGTTCGCATGGGTTTGATATCCTGATGGATCAGTGTCTCATGCTATTTTGAGATGCCCATTTTCTTAACTGTGCCTATAAAAGTTCATCAGATGGAAGACAGATGAGCTACTGGTTGATCCTGCATTTTAGCCCCATGAAATTAGCTGTGTAATGGGATTATAGAGCTATGGACATTCCTAACTACAGCCACAACACCAGTAGCAACTTGAGCAGCCTACCCGGTCTCCAACTGGAACAAAAGCTCAAAGCCAGGACGTAAATCTGTGACACAAGACCCTGATGTTTTTTATAGTCCAGGCACTTAGTCTCTGAGGTCTGTTGAGTTTGGTGATGCGGGAGTTTGCAGAAGTGTAGACTGTGGCGAGGGCAGATGAAAGGCTGTTTAACAAACACATGCAAAGTGCCACACGTGTTTTGTTACAGAGGCTGGTTCGGTAAAGCACAGGAGTAATCTGACTGTGCACAGAGGTGACAGAAAGACTCTTGTTTCTGCTATGACCACTCGGTAGTTCATGTAGAGGTTTATATAAAGGAACAGTGAAAAAGAATGTTGTGTAGGTAGATGACTGTTGTTTGCTTATCACTTCTCTGAGGCTGTTGAAACATGCTTGCATAACATTTATTGGTGCTGAGAAGGGAGGAAATGTAAGAATATTTTTCTCGGAGATATCACAAGAAAGAAACTGCTTTCTAAAAAGGTTACCTTAAAATAAATATGATGATTAAGACCATTGACCTTAAAAATCAACCTATGATCAAAGAAGTGCATGTGTTTTTAATGCACACATGTAAACTGCATAGAGTTGCACTGATTTGTTTGATGGGTTAGGTTTATATGGGTGGCTTTTTGCTGCAGAACGCGTTCACAAATGTATTTCTTCCATTGTGACTAGTGCTTGCTGCTGCACTTCACTCTGAAATCTGGTGGCAAAGGGAAGTGGCTGCACAGTAACGCAAGTCACAAACTTCTTATGAACTGCTCAGAGGCAGCTGTGCAGGGCAGGAGGTATTGCTGCTGCCACCGGTGCTAAAAAAACAGAGTCATGTTTGGGAGGCTTCATGTGAAAGCAGGAGTTTCTGTCAGCATCCAATCCTAACGTAAACACCAGTAGTTTTCACAGTACTAATCGGTGTATGAAGCTTGTTTCACCGAATCATATACAACAGATTAAGTTCACCTAAGGTTTTTATCATAGAATCGTTCTGGCTGGAAGAGACCTTCAACACCTCCAGAGATGGGGACTCCACCACCTCCCTGGGCAGGCTGTTCCAATGCCTGACAATCCTTTCAGTAAAGAACTCAAACCAAACACCACTCAAGCACTCAAAGCAACCAGCAATATATGTGCAAGCACAGATCTAGTGTATAGCTTGATTTAAGTTGATGATGAGCTTCGCAATATCTTGCCACTATGACAGCAACTCAATATAGAGACCATGACAAATTCTTTGTTCCAGAAATAACTACCTATGACTACAGCTGGGCAAGCTCAGCTTGGTGAGTGAGCAACCACTGCTTTTTCTGCTGTGATCTGTGAACAGGCAGGCTTGGGATATAAACATCGCCTGAAGGATTTCTGGGCATCTGCTTCTGTAACTTCTGTAGTCCTTGACAATATCACAACTATTGAGCTGTATCTATTTGGTATTTTTGGCTAACGTGGCATACTGGGTTTTTAAGTCAGAGTAGGAGTCTCTCCTATATCTTTCCATCAGCTCTACGATACCACTGTCAATTGGTATGATTTATTGAAAGAGGTTCACCACTGAGAAACCCCCCACTTTCAGATTGATGTAAAAGCTCCCCTGATGAAGGCTGGGGAGCTAAAAAGAAAAAGAATGCTGACATCTTGATTCTTGAATGCATGCTATTAATAAAGCGAGCTGCATTGCTCCAGCAGCCAAGTGTCTAACACAGAGTTTGCCTGGCATCACATAGTAAAAGCACTTTTGGTGATAAATTTGCTCTGCTGCCCTCAGCATTTTTTAGTCTCTGAGCTACACTTCCATCTCTGATGAAACTGAAATTCAGTGTCATTGGTTTGCTCCATGCCTGGAGAAGACTGGCTACAAGGCATGAATGTTATGGTTTCCTACCTGTGTTAAGAAAGGAAATTATCAGACTATGAAACAGCAATAGTATACTTCCTAGCTTCCTAAAATATCTATAATATAGATGTCTAACACCTTCAGACAGAAATATGCTGGCGTAGCATGAAATTCTTTGAGATAAAGCATGCCAGCCTCATGCTGTCCATTGTGAAATACCAGATGATAGAGTCAAGTGATGTTTAAATTTTGAGGAAGACAAATAAGCTGCTAGTGTAAAAGGCAGAGTTTCTTAAAGGAAGTGGAGTGTAGCAAATGCACGTTATAGACACTAAAATTTGCCCTGAAAGTAAGGTCCAAAAATCTGTCCACCCAAATAGCAGCTATGTATCTGGTGTTTTTAGAACGTGAGAGGTAAAAGAGGAGAGATCCACTGGGAAGCCAGAATTAATTCCAATTAATCTGCTTTGAATAATGGCATATACCTATTTTAGTCCCTAATGATCCCATTTTCACGCTTGCTTTTTTCACATAACCATCTTTAAATGCTTGTTTGAAGTAACTGTGGTATGGATTCAGGTTTTGCTATTTTATACACTGTTCTCAACTCTGTCATGGGGACAGCACTCCAGGAAGAGCTCTGCTGCCTCCCCAGCTTGGGATGACCCTCACACAGGTACCAGCCCTATACTGAGAGGACAGTGGAGTAGAGATAAGGGCATAGCTCCACAGAAAAGTATTTTTTCCTCAGCTAAGGAAAATAGGGGTCGAGCAAATTAAGGTAGTTTCATGACCCCTTTGTGCCACTTAGTTTCTAAACATATACATTGCTGAGCAACCTTATCTGGAACAGAGCAATAGCAGATTGTTAAATCCAAATGCTAA
>JANHFX010011401.1:16508-30807 GCA_027560015.1 Chloroceryle amazona
AGCTGGATATGAGCCAGCAATATGCACTCACAGCCCAGAAGGCCAACCATATCCTAGGGTGCATCAAAAGAAGCATGGCCAAGAGGTCAAGGGAGGTGATTGTGCGCATCTACTCTACTCCAGTGAGACCCCACCTGGAGTACTGTGTCCAGCTCTGGAGCCCTCAGCACAAAAAGGACATGGACCTGATGGAGTGGGTCCAGATGAGGGCTGTGAAGATGATTAGAGGGCTGGAACACCTCTCCTACATGGACAGATTGAGGGATTTGGGGTTGTTCAGCCTGGAGAAAAGAAGGCTCCAGAGAGACCTTATTGTAGCTTTTCAGTACTTAAAGGGGCCCTATAAGAAAGCTGAGGACAGTCTTTTTAGCAAGGCCTATTGCAATAAGACACAGCGTAATAGTTTTAAAATAACGTAGAATACATTCAGACTAGACTAGAATAGATTCACCCTTCTAGGTTGCCCAGAGAGATGGTAGAAGCCCCATCCCTGGAAACATTCAAGGTCAGATTGGATGGGACTCTGAGGAATCTGACATAGTTAAGGATGACCTTGCTCACTGCAGGGAGTTTAGACTAGATGACCTTTTAAAGGTCCCTTCCAACCTAAGACATTCTATGATTCTAAAAACAACTGGAAATTCAGAGTGTCTGCTTTTATTTTAAATTATCACTCAAATATTTCAAATAGTGCAATAGCTTTTTGCAGAAAGGGCAGGAAGTGACAGTAGGCAATGCACTATTTCATAGAAGCATTCCATGATAATCTATCATGATCTAGTTCAATGAAGCACATATACAAGAACACTGGCTAGAGAAACTACCTAGCACATTTGCTACAGTTACAGAGGAGAATCCCTGCATAGACAGTAATGAAAACAATGTCTTCAAAGCTGTAATGATTTTTCTGAAAACTTCTCAGATACAGCATCACTCACCAAATATGAGCTATTACCTGCAGTATCTCAATGACTCTCACTGAACTGAAAAGTACACAGGTGCAAGACAAAACTGACATGCTTCTGGCTTGTTCAACAACTGATTTAACACAGCAGATTGTTACTACACTTCCATGGAGCTCTTCACATAATTATATGCCTTTCTAGTAACTGGAATTTCATTAGCAAGCACAGAATGAGGAATTTATTTTAAATATTTGAAGCAAATAATCGAAGGTGAAAAAAATTAAGTCATTAGGAAAAGTGAGCCAGAAAGATTCTGCCTCCATCCTTGGAGGTTTCAAGACCCTGAGCAACCTGGTCTGACCTCACAGCTTATGCTGCTCTGAGAATGGGATTCAACTGTATGCCTTCTGAGGTCTTCTCCAACATAATATAACCTACAACACTTTGAAATCATAACAAGAGAAAGCTCTAAGCCTGTTTATAGTATGTCACTCAGTCCATCCCTCTACCTAAAGTCAAGATGAATCGCGTATAAATGATACTGAAAATGTACAATCCTATTTGGTTCTCCTCCAGTGATAAAAAATACCAGAAAATAGAAACAGGTCCAGAAGGTTCAGAGACTGCATTTTCTTATTCACTTCTGTAGATACACTATTCTAAGAATGGGAACAAAAATCCACAAGACCAGAATTTTTGTTATATATGAGCTTACATCCAAGGTAATTAGATTCTTTTAAGATACATTTACAGCAACATACATTTTTTTAGAAGCTGCTATAGTTAAGAGAATCAACAAAGTAATTTATTTCTATTCTCACCACATCTGAAGGGAAAGTAGCAATGATAAATGATAAAGATATAGTGCACTTCTGGGAAGTAATGGGTGAATTGTAAGATGTGGACATCTCAGAGCTTAGGAGAAAACAATCAATTACTAAAGCTTGTTGAAAATTCATCAAGAGGTTCACAAGCTTGCATTACTATCCTGACAAATAAGTAGCATTTTGACTGAATGTATTATTTTTTTTATCTGTTCAACAATACTGGATATTTTTATTTGCTTCTCTTTATCAATTTACACAAAGCAATAAGTAAAGCAATGAACCCAATTACTAAAACATGACTAAAAACCAAAACGGTTTTATCCAACTCCACATAAATAACACAGCACTTTATCCATCTAAGCTCCAAAAACCTCCAAGTATGAAAAATGCACAATCTGTGTGAGCCACTTTTTCCACGGCTCACTATTCACAAGTCTTGCTAAAGAGCTAGAAAGACAAGTTAATGTGTAGTCTTTGCATTTAACTTATAGCTGTTGAATAAATTTGCCTTTTAGGTTCATACTGCCAGGGAGCAGCAAAAGCCAGCTGGTTCTGCAAAGGAAGACAAACTGGGAAATAAGCATGAAAACAAGGCAGATGACAACACTAAGTCAGGAGAAAGCATCAGATTGAAAGCAGCTCCCAAAGTAAAGGAGGGCCAGGCTCTTCCTTCTAGTTCTTCTCCCAACATCTCAGTGAAGGAGACGACCTTAAACTGCTAAACCGAATTACTAGGCAGGAGATACACTCAGGGTCCTGGTGCAGATGAAGGGTAGAATGAAAAGCCAAAGATATGCTCAAAGCATTTGGTTTCAACCTGTATTCGATTTGGGGTTTTTTTTGCTACTTAGGATCATAATATTAGCTTCCACAGAGAAGGTATTTCATTTTTTCCTCACAGTTTCATCAACTATACCAACTGAATAATAAAAGTAGTATATGCTCCTAGGAACCTTGCTTACTCTGTGCACTTTTCACAGCTATACTCCCATAAAGCCTTTAAGGACCCTACAATTTTTTTTAAAAGAGCACTGCCTCATTCATTAAATATGCTATCCCAAATGAGGCTATTTTTACTCACGATCATATTAAAAAGGCCATGACTTACATCCCACACTTACTGAGACATATAATAGCTTTTGCTATTACATGCCCTCTTGTCAACCAAGATGTAATAAAAGCTCAGTGAGAAGTCCTAATCATCCTACCAGGACATGTTCAAAAAGTAATTCTCCAAATCTCACTCCTATTTCCAGAAGGAAAGGTTTTATATTTAGTTTGTATTTCTCTTGTCTTCCCTCATTTAGCTATTACAGTTTAAGTTTGGTATCCAATCTGATCTACAACAACAAAAGTTTCAGTGTTTCTCAATTTCACTATTGCAACCATAAACCTACTAACATTGTTGTATATTAGACCCATATGCCTGTCTGGACATTAAAAGCCTACAACCACTCTGAACCCAGCCTGTTTAATAGTGGTAGCTCTAGTAACCACAGAACTTGAGAATTATCTAAATCTATGCCTGCAGTGAACATCATGCCTAATAAGCTTCCTTCACATCTCTACCCTGGCATTCAAGCATAGATATTGCTCACTCCAAAGGTAGTAAATGAACGATTACCTGGTACCAAGATAGACTGAATGAAGTCAATACTGAAGTTGAGAACATAATGGACTTCTCCAGCAGAAACAGCCCAATTGTACTTCCTTGATGTTTACTCAGTATTTGTGAACAAATGATACATACTTTGTCTTTCCTAAACACCCTTTTCTAAATCAGTCAAAGTATAAGACCTCAGTGTTGATGGTCGTGGCCCAATACAAGCAGTTGCTAAATCTGAGAGACCTGTAGTTTACTCAATAAGTCTATCTTCACTAGAAGGCATAGAAGCAAGGAGGCAATCTGAAAGCTGTCACCAATGAAAGATCTTCCTGTTTCTTCCACAAAGTAAAGAAAACAGATTAAATTGTTTATTTAAACAATTACTATCTGTTACTAAACCAGAAATCTACATTATGAAAATTAAGAGTGAGTACAGCCATAGTTCCACATTCTATCACTCAGCTAAGGAAGAGCTGGAAAATGTACATAACCACACAAAATCATCTACGGCCTCTCCTGAGGTCACTTAATTATGGTACTCTTGAGATATACACAAATACTTAAAGCTTGAATGCCTGCATCTGTCACAAGACGTGTGAGTAAACAGGAGAAACTGCACTGGTATGAAAAGAGAGTGTTTGTAACAAAGCTGAAGGGGAGGTTACCACTATGTTTTTGGGAGAAAGGGTCCCAGCGCAGGGGTCGGGGCTAGATATTTTTGAAAACAGGTATTCAAAATGGCCTAGAAATTGTTAAGTGTTCATCTGTTGTATAGCTATTATGGATTCTGCACCTATAGTTCAGTGACTAACAGTTAATTGACATTAATATATGATTGCCAGATAATTATGTGTCACTAATAAATCAACAGAACACTTCAAAACTGATTTGAAGCTATACAAACTGAGTGGTTTTTCCCCCACAACAAGGAATTTGTGATCTACTCCAAACTCAAAGAAAAGTGAAGGAGAAACTTAAAAATATCCAAGAAAAATAAGTAATGAAGAAGTGGGTTTTGTAAGTTGTCAGGTTTTTAATTTTCCATGGTAGTGCATATCAGAATGCTACATACTAAGTAAACTTTTTCCATTCTTGGATCTACAGTCCCAGACAGAAAAACCTCTCAGAACAAACTAGGAGAAATTTATCAATTGAAGAGAGAGCATTAATTAGATTTTTAGGGACCTTTATAGCTTCTGTCATTTTATGAGCTACCAGCTTGCTCAATCTACTTTTCTACAATAGTATTTTGCACATCAGATAATTGCTATCAATTCTGAATGGGGGAAAAAAAAACCAAAAACCAAAAAACAAACAAACAAGAACAAAAACCACACACAAAAACAATCAAGCAAAACAAAACAAACAAATAAACAAAAAAAAACAGCAACAAAAAAAACAACTAATCTTCTTTTCCATAGACTGGTAATCTGGCCACACTCTTAACCTCCATCCTAGAAAGGTAACCTTATGTAAAGGTATTTGCATAATTTTTAAAAGAGAACTGAAAACTATATACTTAGTGCATTTTTAGAAGAGTATTGAAAACTTGCTCTCTGTGAAGTTGTAGGTAGAAGAAAATTCCATCTGTCTTGACTCAACACTTTTTTATCCTTAGCAGAATTGATTTATCTGTTTTTGAAACAATTCTAGGATGTTTTGAAAATAAAAAAAAATAGAGAAATAGAGATAAGTATAAAAATAGAGAAAACAGAGAAATCGGTTACAATGAAAACTGTTTTTTTCTAAAATCCCTCCTATTCTCTTACAATTAATTTGTCATTTCATTCTGTCTTGGGCATGCTGAATAGGCACACACCATAGTCTTCCAAGTAAACAGACAAAAAAATTTGCAAAAGACTATTGTATTGGTAAGTTCTTCCGAAATGGATACATTTTTTAAAGGTCCCTGTGTTAAGGAGAGTAAGAATTTGTCAAGATTTTTGCTAAGCTATTGCTAAATTCAGAAGAATCTCTTCAACTCTGGAGTTTACAAACATGATGGCAAAGGAAAAGGCAGGTCTCTCTAGATCTGCTCTATTTCGTATCTCAGACTCAATAATAAACCATCATGGTAAATAACATGGTGGAAAGACACTGGTCTGCTTCTACCGGGAGCAGAAGTAATGATTCTGCAGACCTTAGAGTGACAGGAGACACACACATACCAGATCAAGCATGTAACTGCATTTCCACGGAAACGTGTTATTTAAAAAAGTCATCATTTTCTATTCCATCATATCATACTAGATGAAGACACATGATCTCTATTGACATCACCAGGAGTCTTTTAACACCATCTGCCATCCCAGCAAACTGATGCAATCCAGGCTAAGAAAGTAGACAGTGATGTGGACTGAAAACTGTCTCAACTGCTAGACTCACACAGTTGTGATCAACAGCACAAAGTCCACCTTGAGGCCAGTCACTAGCAATCAACTGCAGGGCTTGACACTGAGGCTGATACTTTTTAACATCTTCATTACTGACCTGGACAGTAGGACTGAGTGACCCCCTCAGCAGGTTTACCCACAGACAGGACTGGGAGAAGGAACTCACAAACGACGCAGCAGATGAGTCTGCTGCCATTCAGAGACACTTCAACAGGCTGGGGAAATGGGCTGACAAGAAACTCAAGAAGTTCAGCAAAGGTAAACATCAAATCTGCCACTTGAAGAGCAGTAAATCCATGCCCTGCCTCAGGCTGGGAGCTAATCATATGGATTGGCAGAGATGTACATAGGAGTCTTGGTGGGTATCATGTTGTCTTTCAGCCAGCCATTTACCCTTTGTGCAAAGACAAAGGCACCTGGGACTGAATTACAGAAAGCATCACTATTCAGTTCAGGAAGATGATTCATTCCCTCTACTAAGCAGTAGAGAGATCACACCTGGGGTTCTGGGCCCAATTCTGGGCTTCACAGCACTAAACAGACATGGACTTGCAAAAGTCCACTGAAGTGCCACAAAGATAATGATGGGAACAAAGCATCTGTCATTGAAATACCTATATTAAAGAGATAGTCTTTTTACTCTCAAGAGGAGAAAGCTCAGCAGGGATTATAACAATGTGTATATATATAACCTGATGGGGGAAGTAAAGAAGATGTAGCCAAACCGCGACCTTCTCAGTCACTCAGTCCTGACTAGTGAAAGGATGAAAAGTAGTGCATACAAACTGAATTAGAAGTTCTGTTTAAACATCAGAAAAATATCTTTTCATCAGCTAGTGTGGTCAAGTTCTGGAACCAACTGCCCAGAGAGGTTGCAGAGTCTTCATCCTTGCAGGTATTTCAAATCAGACTGGACACAATACAGACCAACCTCTTCAGATTGATCTGTCATTGGACAGGGTGAGATTGGACTTAATGATCTCCAGAGCTGCCTTCCAGCCTCAAATATTCTGTGATTTGATGGCTCTTTGAAATTCTCAGCCAACTGTACCAAGAATTCATCATGACTGAAAATGGGTGCTTTATGAAAACATTCAAACCATTCTTTAGTAGTCGCTTTTCCATAACTAGGATTTTCTTGCCAGCCTACCTATCATTAAATTTCTGGTAACCGCTTTTGCTTGGTACCTCAGTACTGAGAGGACCTTCAGCCTCTTCAACCCCACTAAGAACTGTTCTCAGATGGCTATAATCAGAGCTGATTGTCTGAACAATAACATTCAAGACTGGCAAAAGCCATTATAACACAGAATTATCACAGAATTATCATAGAGGCTGAAATAGACCTTTGAGATCATCATGTCCAGCCTAAGACCTGACACCACATCACCTAGCTAGAGCATGTCACTAAGTGCTTCATCCAATCTTTCCTTAAACACCACAAGGGATGGAGACTCAACCACCTCCCGCGGCAGGCCATTCCAGTGTCTGATGACCCTTTCTGTGAGGAAGTGCTTCCTGATATCCAACCTAAACCTCCCCTGGCGCAGCTTCAGGCCATGCCTTCTCATTCTGTCGTCGGTTCAACCAATAAATGTTTTATCTTCTGAGCAAGAAAGCTGGGTAGGAAGGGATGAATCATGATTTTATCCCCATCAGCAATTCCATATTCTGCCGTATACTCTTGGAATAAAGTCAAGACAATCCTCATTCAGTACCAACAGGATCAGAAACAGTAGGAAGTATCCTAGGCACACCTCAAAAGTAAAGCCATTGCAGATCTTGCCTTGAAATTTTGCAACAAATCAGAAACAACCTGATTCACAACTTAAGAAATACCCTCTTACAGCCTGCTACACTAAATTTCCAGCACTATTAGAAGTGGAAAGAACCTCTCCAGCTTCAATGCTTTGCAAAGTTTCTGTGGAATTGCATCCTTATTTGCAATGCAGAGTACTATGTTACTGAAATTAGTAAGGCTCCTCAGGAAAGAAGATACCATTTGATATAACAAGAATGGCAATCAGTTCCAATGCCCATAAGAGACATCATCTTGTCACAGAACTTCCCTTCAGTCTTAAACTATATGTAGACCTATTGTCATGATGCCAAACGTTTTGTAAGCCTCAAGATGACAAAAAGTCATCTGCCTTTTATTGGTATTAATCAGCTCAGATGAAATTTTTAAATTTCTTACCACTAGAACACTACTTAGGAGACTTCCTAACAGAATAAAATCACCCCTGGTAGAGGTATCTGACATTTTTAACACTTCTGGAATTCTATATTGAGGGTAACTTACCCTCAATCTTTCCCCTGCATCTTTCCCCGATTCTGAAAACAAAACATTAATAATACAGGTAGAAATTAAACCCTTCTGAGAAATCAGTAAACTCTCCCAATCTTATCTTGCATTTTACTCACAATGGACAACATTTCTTTCAAAAACTATAGCCCCTCCCAACCCTGTAGCAGGGAGACAATTCAGCTTACCTGAAAATAGAAGAAAGCTTGGCCAAACCAGTAGTGCATGACAGTAATCTGTACTGCATCAAATTTCAAAGGTCTCCAGATGTATTTTGTCATCATTGTTTGAATTAGCAGACAAGAAACCAAGACTGGTAAATTGTGAGGTCTAAATAGAAGAGCTGCTAGTAGAACGAATCCACTATACACTTCCCATAATCCTGTACTCTTCACGCTGGAGTCTGTAGAAATAACCTGTGCCTTTAGTAAATCTTTAGTGCCAGTGAAGATTATGCCAAGAACAAAGACGTAAACAAAATGAGCTTCAGTAATACCCCTAAAGAAGAAATTAGAGAAAAAGAAAACAACAACTAAATCTGAAAGATGAGCTAGTATCTATTCCACAGGTCAAAAAGTCTTTCAAGAAAGGTGCAAGACCAATCTAGTTCTGATAAACAGGTTAAATTGCAAGGCTAGTACTGGCAAATCCCATGAGACAGTTTTCTCAAATACAAAAACTTTAAAAAATTATTCATATTAAATTACAACACCTCCAAATCAACTTTAGCAAAGAAAACAGCTTGTGCTAAAACCTACACTATCCTAAACTATAAAAAATAAAATGGAATGTCAATTAATGTAAACAAATTAAAATTATATTGTTATTCAATATGTAGATCCATAAATATATTAATATAAAGATGTCATTTATATAGCATAATGAGTTTTTAAAAAATTACTCCTTAGAGTGGTATGGAAACTTTCTTTCAGGAATTAAAGTGACTGAAAATTTACTATTCCCTTTAAGCTGCTCAGTGAGTTTTCACAACTCATTCACATAAACATGTTTCTTCTTAGACAGAGACAGTGATAGTATTTGAAGATCCGTATTTTAGTCTGCAATTTCTGCACATTTAAGACATTTTCTTCCTTCTCACACAGATATATAGATATGCTGATTTATACCAGTACAGTTTTTCCTTGTAACTGTACACATTTTTCAAATCTCAAATCGCATTACAAAGAAAGAGAATGTTTTAAGTAGAAAGTGTAATCAGCATCTATATTCATTGCACCTATCAATTCATTGCCCTCTTCATTTCCAGTGAAATTTCACTTCTGAAAAAAAACACATCATCTTGTACAAAAAGCTGAAAAAGACAAAGACCAGTAAGCTTAAATTCTGTGACTTGTTATTCTAGAAATGCAAGATCCAAAGAACAAAGAAAGTAAAAGCAGATATCCATCAGAATGCACTGATATTTTTAGGTTTACTGGAGATAAAAGCTCCCATTACTGTGAGTGAAGTTATCATTATAATCCAATGAACTCACCAAATGAGCATATTGAAATTTTTGTGGTTGTAAATCTAGGTTTTTATCTTGTAAAAGATAAAAATACACATTATCTACACAGTTCATCCATAATGTAATATACACTATCCTTTGGGATTACTAGTCACTTTATACATGAGTGGTGAACAAACATGGTCTCTGATAAAGTCAGTGTAATTCAGTCAGAAATGAGGATTCTTGAGTCATCTGGATTTAATAATATATGGAGAATTAAACCACGACACTAAAAATAGTAATAGCATAGTAACACTTGGTGTAATTAGCATAACTAGCTGACCGCAGAAAACACCACTTGTTTAAAATTTCTAAAAAAAAATTTATCCTTTTAACATGAACTTTTTTTCAGTCTTTGGAAGGTTACCTTCCTTCACATACAGTTACTAACAAATAAGCTTGAATTCAATCTCCCTTTTCCACATATAGGGAAAAGATCTAAAAAGCAAGAGGAGAAACAATAAGCAACTCTATTTACATGTTCAGTTTTCTTTTTAAACCCACAGAACCAGAAAAAAAGCAAAACCACCATGTAATAGTGATGTGGCCTTCCTAATTCTGAATGCAGGGCTCTGTTCTGTGGTTTAGCTTTCAAAGGTTCAAACTGATACCTAATGGTCTATGCAAAGGGGCATTACCTTAAACAGCAAGCCTTTGCAAATCCCCTGTAAGACCCATCAGCTTTTTCCTTTAGGGGAAAAAAAACCAAAAAAACAGTACAGCTTAGTGAGTTCCTATGCTTCTGGCTAATTCAGAAATTCAGCACCCTGTTTTCATTACCTCTGGTAATTCTGATGTAATTATTACCATCAAATATTCAACTATATTCGTGTGAGTTACATGAAGTAAAACTTTAGAAAAAAGCTTTGAGCATTTGTTATTATGAGCTAACTGAAAAATGAAATTAATCAATTGATGGAAATGCAAACCAAAAAGCAAATTCTCAGCAGATGCACTACTATTATTTCTTGTGTCAATATGGTATATATTCATCTCTTTCACTGCACAAAGTATCACTTTTTAAAAGAACTCTGAGGAAAATGGAAGGCTAAATTACTTCCTTGCATTTTTTTAATTTAGAGGTCATCTTAGTGTAAATGTTTCAATTGACTCCTCCCTCATCCAGCTTCCAACAGTTGTCACATTCAGAAAAAGAAATCGTATCTTTCAGAAAGAGTATAGAGTGGGGACATTTCAGTACAAAGATTCTCTCATCTTGCAGCAGAAAGCATTATGCATGAAAAATGCAATGGCTGCCTACAACTTCCTCTCTTATTTCACAGAACTGCCTCTGTCTTGCAACTGGATCTGGAGCTATTCTGTATCATGAATACAAACTTCTAGATACATTTAAAAGAAAGGCCTGTTTTTTTTTTTTCATGGTAGCATTATAAGTATGCTTTTACCATATATTACATCGGATATCTAATAAAGATGAGCTAGGATAACACATCAGCTAACATCTGAAATCTACTAACATGCATTTACCATTTTTTTTGACATGCTGTATTGGGAGCCTTGCCTAAGACAATGTGTTTGAGAAGTTAGTGATCTGGGCCATACCATGTCAGCTCTATTTAGGCCTTGTACCTTAGGCTTGAGAAGCCTGTATGTTACCATGAGTACCTGCTGCAAGGGACAATGGTGGAGCACCTGTGCTGGCCTGTGTTGCGTGCTGGTGGGTAATATGACAGAAATAATGTTCTGACATGTCAGGTGTAGACATGGATTTGTTTTGTCTCTTGTTTTTTTTTAATACAAAATAAAGGTACCACAGTATGGGAGGGAGGCAGAACCTCTCCACAGATGGGACCAGTGTGCCACAGTATGCCATAGCAAGATTCAACTGTGGTTTCTTTGATGCTGCACAAAAGCAGGTTTCCCAGCATCTGAATACACTTACTACCTATATACCTCTTTTTACTCTATTATATTAAAACAGCTAATTTGCTACACATGTGTTGTTGGTCCTTTTTTACTCAGATCCTAAAAGAGCCCTGTACCACAAGTCCCATCCCTGGTGCAGAACACATTCCAGCACAAAGATCTGTGTTTGCTAACCCTACCAGCTTTCACCGAACTGCTTACACAGAGCATTTAATGGCTATAAAGCTTTGAAACATGACAGTAACTTCAAAACTATTATATAACTATAGATATATAAAGGTCTGAAATAATTTAAGTAAATCACCATGTTCACTATTTATTTAAGGTGAAATAACACAAAAATCCTGGATCTTTCTTGCTCTAATTGCAATCAGTATGCTGACTATAGAATGAAGGATTTCTCAGTAAATACTTTGCCTTTAGTATTTGAGTATTCCACTTATTTCTCTAACCACATTTTATTTGTGACTCATTTGCTATATTTAATGTTCTGTCTCACACTGCAGTATTCTTCTTATTGCAGGGACAGTGTCCTTCTCCAAGGATTTTACTCAAACAAAAGGCAAAACTAGAGATTACACTCAGAAATCAGGCATGTTTCAGACACAGAACCAAATCCTGCAGACTAAGTAAATATTACCATTACTTTTGCATCTAGTAGAACCAGCACATAATGTTAACACCAGTACGTGAGTAGAATTATCATCAGCATTTGGAGAGATGGAATGTATGTAAATATATCTAAATATATATACACACAAATATTTGTTATAGAACATGCCTCCTTAGCAAATCAGATCTTCTTTCTGTCCTAAGATCTTCTCCTGTAGAGTTTTTTCCTTATCTGCACATCTTGTGACTCTCTGGCCTCCAATTAGGAAGCTCCAACAGAAATCATTTGTATCAACATCAAATTCAAAATGAGTGCAAAAGTTAGTTTATTACATTCAGAACATAGGTTGTTTTACAACTTCTTTGATCCCTTCCTTATCAAATGTTCTAACTGATTCTGGAATTTTTCTGCTGTGCTCTGACATTTAAAAAAAACCTGAGGCTGCAGAGCCAGGTACAATTTAACAGTAAAAGGTATCATAAGAAAACTAAAGTCCCTTAGCTACATTCCAAAAGTAGCTATTGGTGAAAGAGATAATAACTTTCTTACAGTTACCGACTAGTTCCATATGAAATTTAACATCCACATAAAAATCCTTAGCATAAGCTGTGCAACACAGCCTAGACCTCAAGAAGGATTTGGTTACATCTTGGAAGGCCATACATTAAAGAACACTCACTTGCAAGAGAAAGATGCAGAAATGCAACTCTCCTAATTACTGCCTAAGCATTTTTCAATCTGCTAAATGTGGCAAGTCCATGAGGAGATGGTGCAGTTGGAGTTCCTCTCCAGCAAAAATACAGGGTATGACAACTAGATTTCCCTGATATTAATTCTTATCTGACTGGCTTCTGACCTATCACAGTAAAAAGACACTTAATGGGCCTCAAAATTATGCACACACCACAAACAGCAAGTGTTGGCTACCTGCAAAATAGTTTAATTCATAAGAAGGCAATTCCAGCCTAGACATAAAATCCCCTCCCACCTCATCCCCTGATACCCAAAGTGTTAACACCTCTCTAGAAATACATACTCTCTAGAGTTACATACCTCTTGGTTAACTTACTTTGAAATATCTTTGCTGTCATGTTGCCATGGAAATACAACATTTCCAATAGCTGCCCGGTAAGTGTAGACTCCCAAAAGGCCAAGTGCCATAGCAATTTTTGAAGCCAAGGAGCACCTTCCTTGAACTAGAAAGAAGATCATAAGTAGGGAGACTGCAGCCAAGAAAGAGAGTTCAGATTTATGTTCAGAGCTGGGGAAAAAAACAAACAAAAAAAAATATTCAAACCACTACAATTACTGCTAAGCACATTTGATAGAACCTTACCTGCAGCACAGTATTTCCAAATGAATCACTGCACTGACATCTGTTATGAACTTTCCAAGAGGTATGGTAAAATATAGGATAGGCCAGCAGGTGGAGGATCCATTAGGAGAGGAACCTCTCCTTCCTTGTCACCAGGTAAAAGAAGGGAATCTAAGAAATGAGGGAAAATGGAAACAGGTCCCTGCTCAGCAAGGCAGGAGAATTCCCTCCTGGCTTCCCTCCCCTTCTGGTTGCCCTTGCACAACAGGTATGGGGCTCTGGAAATTGAGGGACAAATAAATGATGACTGAGCTGAAGGTCCATCAGGGGAGTCGCACAAGGTAAGTCAGTCTCCCCCACACATCAGGACCAGCTCTAACAAGAAAAAAAAGAGGGTAATTGTAGGTGGCGACTCCCTTCTGAGAGGAACTGAGTGCCCCATATGTCAGACAGATCCATGCCATAGGGAAGTCTGCTGCCTCCCTGAGGCCAGGGTCAGAGATATTACTGGGGAACTCTCTGGTCTGGTATGGCCATTGGACTATTACTCTCTATTGATTATCCAGGTTGGTAATGATGATGTTATGGAGAGAAACCTGAAAACAATTTAAAAAGACTTCAGGGCCCTGGGAAGATCGCTTGGGGGCTCAGGAGCCCAGGTGGTATTCTCTTCAATCCTTTCAGTGACAGGGATGAATACTGACAGAGGAAGGAAGACCCACCTGATTAACATGTGGCTGAGAGGCTGCTGCCACCAAGAGAATTTGGGGTTTTTGAGCATGGGGAGCTTCACACTGCACGCGGTCTGCATGGGAGTTCATCTGTCTCAAAGGGTGAAAAGAATCCTTGTGCACAAGCTGGCTGGGCTCACTGAAAGGGCTTTAACCTCAGTCTGAAGGGGAAGGGGATAAAACTAGGCCTGCTAGAGTTGAACCTAA
>JANHFX010011402.1:0-30473 GCA_027560015.1 Chloroceryle amazona
GGAGGGCGGCGGCACCGCGCACCTCTGCGACCGGGCCGGGCGGGCGCAGGGGCCACGGCCGTTAGCTGCGGGGCCGGGAAGCCGCCAGTCCCCAAGCCTATGGCGCCTTACAGCGTGGGGGCGGCGGGAGGGGAACGGCGCTGTGGTGACCGAGAGAAGGAGGATCCCCCTCCATCGGGGACAAGGTGGGGGATGACAAGTATAAAAATGGCAGGTGCTGCTCGAAGGTGAAATGGCGTGGCCTGGAAATACATGAAAATAAGTATATGTTTGTGAATGTATGAAAATAGACTTCTTTTCAGAGTAAGTGTAAGGCTTTTCTGATTTGTTGCTGGGGAGTCTTCAGGAAACTGGGGATAGCGAGTTGCTGGCGGTGCCGGGGCAGCAGTGACACGACACGGACAAGCCCCGTGCTGGGCCGTGTCCAGCACCCTGCTCAGTAGCCTGATGGCCCCTGTCCCGCATCTCTTGGGAAGGTGCTTTATAAGAAGCAAGAAAGCTTAGAATAAAACGTGGTGTCATTCGGGCTCTCAGAGGCTCCTATAAGCCTTTAAGCTGCAGTGCTGAGTGCTGGCGCATGAGGCTTCGTGTCTCCCAAACCTCCCTTTCCACTTAGTGCTTCAGCTATGGATGTTCTTGTGACCCATGTTTTACATCCACCTCCTCTCTGAAGTGTAATAATCCATGTAACTATAATGTGAATAGTATTGCATTCTGCAGTTTAGGTGTATTCTTCTAAAGTAATAGAGAATACAGCTCCTATTTCATTGTTGTGCCAAGATGTGCTCTGTCTCCTGCTAGTTGACATTCCCCGAATAATCCCATTTGATTTTCGTAGTTCGGCCTCGTGAGACACAATTCCTTGCCTTTAATCATCTTCTTCGTCCTCTCAGCTCTGCCTAATTACATGGTGTTCTTTCTGAGGTTGATGGATGCACAGGGTGCTGTGAGTGTACCACTGATTCACCTCCTGCCAGTACTGTTTCAACACATCCTTTCCTTCTTTACAGCTGCATATTGATCAGCAGCTTTCACAGAACCACCCAGAATGTTTCTAGGACTTTCCTGTAATTAAGAACTCCGTGGGATATGGGAGTTGCGTTTTCCCCTTTCTGCTTGCATTAGTTTGCATTATTCAGGAGTGGACTTTATGTACTATTGCATTAGCCTTTCACTCAGCTTGATTAAATCTCCTTGAAGTCCTTTGCAGACTGCTCTGAATTTGACTAAACAAAATCACTGTCTGCAAACAAGTCTCGCTGCTCATATCCATGTCTAGCGCATGAATATGCAATCACAAAATGAGAAGCAGAATATGCAAAAAAGTGGTTTAAATCTGCTGAGCTACTATGAGACAATGTAGTTTGGTTAGCCAGAAAGTAAACCCTCAGTTAAACTTCCCAGTTTGCTGTGGGTCTTTCAAACAGGCATAGTTGTAAATGTGGAATATGTACCAAAAAAAGACTTAAACTACTTTGATTAAAGTCACTCAAGTCTTACTTTTTTTTCTGTGTGCCACTAATCAACATGCCTCATTTCAAAGTTATTTGAATGACAGGAGGAAGAGCTTCCATGCTTCTTCCTTCTCTAGCCGGTTTAGTTTAGCTATGGACTCTTGAGATGTTGCTTGTAAATATAATAAGTGAAAATTTGTCAGAGAACTACAGCCTTTAATTAAACCCCTCAACAATCCTCAGTTCTGAAGTTGCTTAAGGTCAGCTGAACCCTGAGGCAACCCTCATCCCTTTGGGAATGCTCTGGTTTGAACAGCCTTCCCTTTTCTCCCTTCCCTTCCACCACAAGAGCTGCTTTTGGACAGTAACAGGGTGTTTTTGTACCTCCCTACCAGATGTCAGTGGAGGGACTTTTCTTCCATAGGGAAGGTGAGCAGGAAAGGGGGATTAATTTGGCTGCCAGGAAGTGAGCCCCCTGTCAGGGGCAGCAAGGAGGACAAGGGGGGTCAGGTAGAACATTTGTCCTTTGTAAGGGCTTGGACCTTCTTGTTGCCCTGACTGGCGGTGAATGCCAAGGCATCTCGAAAATGGCTGGAAGTGGGACCAGAGTATCTGTTTATGAGTCACTGTGTTCTGGTGCTTGTGTTAAGTGAACATGCAGCCCTAGGTCTAATGATACATGAGATAAGTCACTCTTGTTTGTTGGTTTTTTAAATCTTAATTTTTTGTACTTTTTCTCCTGTTCTCCTTTGGAACAACCATGTTCTCCCATCATGTGTTTGTATGTTCGTGGAACCACTTGCCTGAGAACAGAAACTCAGTTTTATGCAGCTGAGGATACTGGGCTGAACCTCCTGCTTTGTCCAGTGTGCTCAGCTCAGCTCTCTTTTGGGGAAAAAGCTGCACCATCTTAAGATGTCTCTTGTTTCCTTTGAAAACTTATCTGCACCTCCAGCGCGCAGGCTTCCATAGCGAGCTGTTTAAGTCAGCCAGTAGTTTAAAGGACGGAGTTATTGCAGCTGTCATAAGAAAGCTGGTATCGAGTTTCCCATCTGGAAACAAAAGCACAGGCTGGTCCACCTGTTCCTCAGGGGAATGCTCTGCTCATGTCCATGGTATGTAGGAAAGAAAGGCACTGCATGGTTAATTGCTCTTGGACCGGGGAAAATCAGAAGTAAGGAATGTTTCTTTTTAGTCTTAGGTAATGGATGGAATATTTAGTTGATGTTCAAAGCAACAAATATTCTCCAAGTAAAACTATGGTCGGATGTTTTCATCTGTTAGAAAAAGACCATACTGTTGTATTGAGATAATTGATGCTTGGGCATAAATATGAATAATTTGTGTGCTCTTTGCCTTTGGATAGTTGTTTTTTTGAGACCTGGACTGTATTTCCACCCTTTCCCACAGCAGTCACCACAGTCACCTCTGCTAGAGGTTTATCTCGTTTCTTTTTTTTGCTCCCCCTCCCCCCCGAAAGTAAAGATTTACACAAACCTATGAAGTTAAAGCACATTTATGGAAAGCAGTTTTGAGAGCTGACCATGAGGTGCAGACTTGACTGACTCTCTTCCAGCGAGTAAGGAGGGAAAGGTGTTGTGGTGAGAGCCCACCAGGCCCAGGGGCTTTCACAGCTTGTGGCCTAGGGGCCAGGAGTTGCTGGTGGGACCCACAACTCAGGGCAGCAAAACAGGGTGAGGCTGTGGTGGGTATCTCACCTTGATAAAGCCCCGCAGGCATCTTCTCTGGTGCACTATTTTCCTGAGGCTGGTATGAGTTGTTTCATTATTTTTGTTTTTTTCCCCTTCAAGCACTGGTCTGAAATGATGGTGCTGTTGTTTTGACCCCTGTATGATGCAGGTCCCCAGCAGTGACAGCTGGCCCTTCCCTCTGCTCCTGGTCCTGCTTTTCTCAGGCTGTTCAAGTGTGTAACTGGGCTGGCTGGCTGCTGAGGTGCTGCCTTTGCTGCCAATACACTGTGTTACCCCACTGTGCCTTCACCCTGCACTCAGGAGGTCTCTGAAACCCAAAATGTTTTTTTTTTTCGGTTTATTTAGTCCCATTGGGCAAGATGGAAATTTTTGGAAGGGATAGCAGAGGGTTTGAGGAGTCCTGAATGTGCTGCTTCCCTGTCCCTTTGTGCCAGCGGCAGGAGCTGCTGTGCCCATCTCATGTGCTGTTACAAGGTGCTAGGGTAGGCCCTCCTTTGACTGCTATTTATGGAAGCAAATACATTAAAATTAAAATCTCAGTGGATTTTAGTTGTGTGACACTCTGTATTGCAGCTGAAAATGTGGTTAAAATAATTCCCAAGAAGCAATTACTGCAAATAAAATAGTTCTCCAGATTTGGTTATATGACTTTCTGTAAAATAATGTCAATTGAGGCTCTAATTGGTAAATGACCATTTTTTTTTTTTTCAGTATGCAATCATTGTATACTGATAATTTGCTATTTCCAATACCAGTGAGGAAGCAGCTGTGTTTTAGGTATGGTACCCTCTTCAGAATTGCACCAGTTCAGGATCCATTTCTGCACTGCACTTTTTCCACATTTTTCCCAGGACCCAGCAGAGCCTGTGGAAATCATGGATAGACCCATCTGCTGGAGGCAGACCTTTAGTTTTTAAGCCAGTACAGTAATAAAGCAAATCCATTGTAAGAACACTATTGGAATTGAAATGTTGCACTTCCAGATTTTAATGTTAAGTTTTCCAGGGACCACAATGCGCTTTTTTTACATGGTGAGAATACTAGTTTGGGGCTTGGTTTTTGTTGTTTTGGAGCTTTTTGTTTTGTTTTGTTTTGTTTTTTTTCCCAAAAGGGATGATGAGGTATTTATGAAAATATTGCTAGACTTCCTAAATTATAAAGTGCAGACATCTGAAATATGAAGTGACTCCACCTGCTTCATTGCTCTTACTAACCAATCCAAAGTAATAATTAAAAGTATTTGCTCTTGGCAAGAATTTGCATTGCATTAACTTCTCCCACTCCTCCTCTGAATGAACATTAAAGGCAAGGCTCGAAGCTTGTGCTTTCACTGACTAAATTAGGCTAAATATTTTGTAAAACAATGATTCCATGAGCAGGCTGCATGTTAAGTGTGACTATTTATATCCTCAAATGCTCCCTTTCTGCCTTCTCTCAGCCTCTTTTCTCTTCCTGCTGCTTTTCTGAAGTTACCTGCCCTCAGCCAGCCTTTGAGGAAGGGGCAGCAGCTCCGTACCTATCTCGAGATAAGCCCTCATCTCCAGATGCAGCAATGAGCCACCACCATCCTGGGGTTGCATCCAGTAATCTGGGAAAGCGCAGAGCGTCTAAGAGACTTAACAGTGTTTTGGTTTGTTTCCCTTTTTCTGGCCAGGTTTAACAAACTTTTCAGGATAGATGGATTCCCGAGCTGCTCCTTGAAAGCATCTGAAACCATCAGCCAGGTTCACGTGATACTCTGCTTTTCTGTGGGGCCTGGGGTGCAGAGTTGATGTTTTTGGCACAACCCTTGAAGCCAGTTGCAGTTTGCAAGTCCTCTGAGAGGCCCTACCATCAAGACTCCAGGGCAAAGCCAAGGGAGTGGGACATTTCCCTCTTGTCTCTGGTCTCCAAATTAGACAGTTCCCAGGTGTACTTTTCTGTATTACCTCAGCTGAATGCAAAAGCCCTGTCCTTAAAACCATGGCAGGGAATAAGAAATTAATTAAGGACCTGGGCTCAAGATTTCTAGTGTGGCATTTTCATGTTGTCCATGGCTGATGGGCCTGTGCCTTATGCCACCAGGAGGGCAGACTATGGGCACGCAACCATGCAGCTCACCGAGCTATTAGGGAGAGCAGTTTCTGATGGGCTTTCCCCTTGCTCTCACCACATCACTTGTGAGTTTCAGCACAGTGAAGAGGACTGGAGTAGGGACCCTGTTTTGGGAGGAACCAAGTTTCACGCTTCCTTGCAAACCCAGAAATAGGAGCTGCTCCCAGAGAAGCTTCCTCCCGGTGTGAGCTGCCGCGAGCATGGCTCCATGGAAGACACCACTGACTGTGGGAGCAGGAGGTTCAGCATCCTTTCCCAGTGGCGAGGCACATCACTCATCGGGAAGACCATGTCATGTTAAGAGAAGTGTATGAACTTTGTCCCTCCTTCCTGTTTCTCTCCCTCGTGAAAGGAGTTGTTCAGCTACAAGGTGGCCTTGCGAGTTTTCTGCAGCATTTGTTGCTTTGTAGGTGGGCCATAGGGATTCTGCACTGCTGGCCTGGGGCTGGTGGAGGAGCCAGGCACCCTTGCTGTCTCCATCCCTGCAGCCTTCAGCCCCAAGTTCCCTGATGGGGACTCATTCCATTTCTTGTCTAGTGTAAGCAGCTGATAGTAATTGTCTGTTGGCTTCTGCTGCAGGGCTGTAGAATTGTCAGGCTCTGGATATCCAGACTAAGCGCAGGGTAGGATAGAACGGCACTGTGAGTAAAATGAAAGATTTAAGTCTCATCAAATTAACTGTTGGTTTGGGTTTTTTGTTTGTTTCCCCTATTGATTTCTTTTCTGAAATTATATTGAGTCTTGTAAAATTAAGATACAGCAGAAGGTAATGAAATTGGAGTCTGGATTATGGATAATTAAGAACTGACCTTCTCAAGCTGAAGTTTTTAAAAAAAGGTTTTGGCAGCTATACAGGTGAGCAGCTATTTTATTATTTCAACATTTTGTTTGGTTCAACCACGTTCAGGGTAGAGGCTTTCCGTGACGCAGCATCTGCTATGGAACAAGAGAAAGAAATCCTCCTGGAAATGATCCACAACATACAGAACAGCCAGGATATGAGGCACATCAGTGAAGGTGAGAAGCTGCTTTGCTGTACCCTCCCGAGTGGGTAAAATCAGAACAGCCCTTGCCTTAGCAGGCAGCTCCATCTGATTGCTTGCTGCTGGTGAAGGTATGGGCAGTGGGAGCCAGCTAAGGTTGTTGAAGGGCCATCCTGTAGCCTGTGATCCCATTTGTCTTGACTGTGTCAATGCACAGACTGTTCAGCTGTATGGTCTACCATGAATGTCACTGCTCTGTGTGAGGAAGCCCACATTCAGTTCACTGATTCATTTTCAGAATCAGGGCTAATAAAGCTCTGCTGAGGGAGGGAAGTTAATGATAAGGAAGTTGATTAAATATTGTTGACAAAACAGCATTTTAATGGCATCGACTACTGGACAGGCATGAGTGCTACACAGCATACAGCCTGCAAGAACCCAGTGATACAGATTGTTGTCGTGGTTGTATGATATATAGCTTAAATATATTCCCTAAATATGTATGTTTTGTATAATGTGCTTTGAATTGCTGGTTTAGTGGTTTTTCAAGAGCCTACGTGTCAAATACATTGTGTCCATCTTTAAGGAAAAAACTGAAGTTATCAGAAAACAGAAACCCATATTTTCATGGCCTCTGACTGCATCTGTTAGTCAGAGACCAGTTTTCTCTTGATGGCCTTCTGGGGTACTGTCTAAATTTCTCCTTCAGAATGGCACAGAAGGTCCCTAATGTGTCAGTTCTATTAATGAATAATGTTTCCTGATTCAGTTGCATGCTTTCCTTGCGTGTGACACCGTCAGCAGTGGAGAAGCATTGCTTCCCTCTCTAGGAGAGCTTAATGGCTTAATGCCTTATTTCAAGTCAGAAGATGTTCACTTCTTTGAAATGAGTAGGACTTAGGCAAATACAAACCACTCATTTTTGGCCCCTGGAATTTTTGTTGATTGTCTCTTACTTAAAAAACCAGCCTTGTCTATTGCAAAGCTGTAGCAGTCTGATTGTCCCGATGATGTTACATGCACAGGAAAGTATTTGCCTGTAACCTAGAATACTTTCTTGGTTTTGATTTAGGTGAGAGAGAGGAACTTAATTTGACTGCTAATCGTCTGATGGGCCGAACACTCACTGTGGAGGTTTCTGTAGAAACCATCCGAAACGCCCAGCAGCAGGAGTCCCTACTGCATGCCACGAAGATGATCGACGAAATTGTCAATAAACTTCTAGATGATTTGGAAGATGCCAAAATCCGCTTAATGTCGCTTTACGGCGCGTGCACATCTGATGTGCCAGCAGGACCCATCGATCAGAAATTTCAGTCTGTGGTAATTGGATGTGCCATTGAGGATCAGAAGAAGATCAAAAGGCGGCTAGAGACTCTGCTCAGAAACTTAGAAAATTCTGAAAAGTCAATCACATTGTTGGAGCACCAGAAATCATCTGTTCGACAGTCTTGCAACAGTAAACAGGATTAAGCCATCCTCCTGGCTGCTTCGGGCAAATCGCAGGATGAACAGATCTCCATAGAAAGCACCCAGCAGCTAAGGAAACAATTCTCTGTACAAGCACACGCGTATACACGCATGCACGCCCACCCAAGTACCTCTGATCGTGAGGTGCGAGCACTTAACGGGTTTTGGTAGCACTGGCATTTTCTTTCAGCGATAAAGAATGGTATTGGTTCTGCTGTAGCTGCAATACCACTCTGTTGCAAACTGTAATTGTGCTTCTGCTCAACTATCAGGAACTGTCGAAATTTAGTCTTTCCGCCATTCTCCTGGGTTGTCTTTTTTTTTTAAACTAAAGTTCTTTTGTCCTGTCATGAGATTTGAGCTTTTCTCTGCTATATACGTAGTGTGCGGACCAGACTTTTGAGGACAAAAGACAAATCATGGCAATAAATCCAAAACATTAATAAACTGTATATGGTATTTTCCTAAACAAAACACTGTCCTACTCATTACCATTTATAATTGGAGTAAGGTGCAAGTGGATCACAGTACTTTGGAGAGACATGCAGATACCTCCAGTTCATAACTTAAGACACAAAACACAACACATCCATCTAAAGGTTCCACAACCAAGGTGAGAAAGGAGCTCTGGGTCTCATAATCCACCCTTCCACACCTGCCCAGTGAATCATCCTGCCTCCCACCATCTCGCTGTAGTCTGAGGTTGCTATTTTTTGAAAAAGATAATAGAAATGGGAATTGTATTTTATTAGCTACTACTCCACAACTGTGTTTTGCATCATCATCTGTGAAGCCACAGAACAAACTGGTTGAATTCTCAGCTGTACAGAGATACTGTATTTGCTTCTTGTGTAGGATGGCATTTTTTATGTTTAACTTCACTTACTCTTTGGGCGACTGTTTTTTTGGTGTTTCTTTTTATTTAGCTTCTACCCTTTCACCCATTATCATTTCTGCTCCCTCTGATTTGTGCTCATTGTCACCATGCTCCATGGCTGGGGGTGAAAAGTGGCAGATTTTAGGCTCAGCCTGGAATTTTGCAACTCCTTGTATTGTGTTAGTCTTGCCCTATTTCACCGAAGGCTGGTGATCACTTGAGGGAAGCTGGAGCTTTGTGGCTCAGCCCTTGGCCTTTGGAACTTGACTCAGATTAAAGCTCAGTTGGAGGAAGCTGGAAGGGCCAAAGCAGTGCCACCACCAGTAGTTTCCATGGTGGCAGTGGGCTGGCTGTCTTGAGTGTTACAGCCTGAGCATCACACCTGGATGTTCCAAGAGCACTGGTCCAAGGTGGGAGTTCTTCATGTGAAGGCTTCTCCTGCACCACCAAAGTTCTGGAGCTCCATGGCTTTAAACTGGTATATGGTATATACCATATATATACACATGGTATATATGCAAGCACACAGCAGGGGAAATAAATCAGACTCGCGCTTCTTGGAAATCTCAGCAGCTATGAGGTTATCATCACTGCATTTTATTTGCAGAAACGGCACTTCAGGTGGGTGCTTTCAAAGCAAAGTTTCAGCTTTGAGATTTATGAAAAGTTATTAAGAATCTGGTGAGATTAATTTTGTAATTTCACTCTGGAAATAACTGGTTTATTTTCATGGTTCAGATCCTTGTGAACTTTAAGAAGTGAAGTAAATCTTCTGTCTGTGTAACAACATTAAACCCCTTGACAACAATACGTGGCACGGGGCTGTTCTCAGAAAGCATGCTGTGGACTAGTTAAGTTAAATGTGGGTTATCGATGCTGAGAATATTCCTTCAGGTTTGGTTTTGGGGTTTTTTCGGGGGTTGTTTGTTTCGTTTTTTTATTTGGTTGGTTTGGGTTTTGTTTTGTTTTAAGGCAGTTATAAGGTTATTTAGGCCAAAAGTGTTATGGGTTTGGGGACTGATTTTTTTTTTTTTTCTCCATTGTACCAAGAGCTAAAACTATTTTCATCTCCTATAGCACAAGTAGTTTTGTTCACAAGGACAAAAACGAAATGATGACAACCTGCTTATCTACAGATAAGAGTGTAGTAATATTAGACTTATTTTGAACTATGTTACTGGTTTAAAATTTCTCTCTTCTGTTTGCCTTCCACTTTTCCCAAATCCTGACCCACAGGAGGTCTGCGATATGGCCATCACTATCCTCTCCCCTGCCTTAAGATTGCACATTGACATGCTGCATCCATTAGACATCCCAGAGACTCGAACAATCTAATTTTACAACTATTTTTACTGTCCTTAAAGTTGCAAGACACAGAAAAAGAATTTATTTTTTTTTTAACTGACTGTCTTAAGTAATTCAAAATAGCTAAACCCACTTGGCATTATATACATGATGGAGATCAATAAAAGAATGGATTTTCACTTTTTTTGAAGTGCTCGGTTGTCAAAAATCTAAAGCCAGTAGGCAAGGCTTGTCATGCAGGACGAAGATGGCATAAGAAAAGCCAATCAATTTTTTGTCCTGAGCAACAGAATAGGCTGCGCTCCACTTCTTAACATAAGCCAGTCTTGGACATGGGACACTTGCAAGCATGAAACATTTTCTGAGAGATGCCAGAGGATAGCCAGGTGTTTGCTGTGGCTGTCTCAGGCTGGCAGCAGAAGCCACATTCAATAGCCACCCAGCTTCCTGACACTGTACAACAGGCCTGCACAGTACATAAAAACCTCCACCCAGAGTGTGTCAAACCTTTGCTCAAGTATCTTCTATTTAATTGTAGTTACGCACTTCCCTGACCTAAAAATACGTGACCATAAAAATGTGAGTTGTCTCACATTTCAAGATTATTCCTGCCTAAAACATTACTAATTAATTGTTGCTGGGGCATTAAGCAAGCAAATTGTTTTCCTGTGTGCAAAACTGCATGCAAGAGGAAGCAGGAGGATATCACTTCCCAGATTTCTGACATACATGGGTAAAAAGGCAGACCCAGGTGCTGAGCTGTGTTACACTAAAAAGGAACAAAACCAAAGAAAACCCCAACCAATCACCAATCAAAAACCCACCAGTGACTACCTACCTGTTTCTTTTTGGAAAATGCACCAGGCATCTTTGATATATTAGTACTATTTTAATGCCAATTCCAATGTCTACAACCATTCCCTTAAACCTTGTCACTGTATTAGCTAGACCAACCATGAGCAATAAAATGACCAGAAAGAGCTGAATAGAATCTGTATTTTGTATTTGAACTGCGTGGTAAAGAGAACAGAGGCAAGAGCTCAGAGACAGCATTTCTTGTAGACTGGGGTGCTCACACATACTCCTTTGAGGATATCTAACATGCTGCTGCTTTGGATCCCAACTGTTCGCAACACACGGACTAGAATCAGACTCGAGTTTCCTGAGTAGATTCAGTCTGCACAGCTATGGGGCCATAGCAATTCTCTGAAATGTAATACACCGACAGCCTAATATAACCACAACCACAGTGACTCGCAGCAGACCAAACAGCTGAATTGCGTGATACAACTAATGTCACTTACAAGAGAAAAGCAGAAGTAACTCATAAGGACTTTACAGAAATGGCATACACAGAATATTAATTTTTAAACATTTATTTTTTCACTTGAAGATTTATGGTAAATTGACTCGCTTTTTTCTTTTTCCTAAAAATATATTACATTTACTTGAGATCATGATGGTGATAAAAGCCAGTTATATACATTATCCATTCCAACCATTCATATTCACTTGAACTTGCAAATACAAATAAGTCATTTATTAGTAACGATGCATCTTCATCCTCACAGTAAGAGCAGTATTTCTCCTGGTCCAGATTAAGTTTTACTTTTTATGACCAAATATAGTTGGTTCTGCTGAACCACATTTATCTTGGTAAGAGAAGAAAGAACACTTCACAAATTATTTATCAGTATTACAATACTGCTAGAAACCTGAGAATGAGTCTAGTTCAGTACTAGAACTCACCTGGCTTGAGATGCCTCCTACAGAACACTTTTACAGCATGGAAAAGTTTGAAAGTTTCTCCTATTCTGTGACAGCACCTTTAGTCTTAAATCTAAGCACTTATGCATTTCTTTTCTTCTAGCTTTTTGATTAGCTGTGTGGCCACCATATTTAACAGCAGTATTTTCCTGTTAGTACTGTCACAGCCATGACCCACTGCAGAGAGGACACCCTGCCAGTATTAACATGCCTAATATTGATCAGCTGACTGAAAGTATTCAGAAGGCAGCTTGCCTCTATTAATTGATCCTGAGGAGACCCCCTCCAATGTTAATGGTGGCAGACTCTGCCCACGACTCCCCTTATATGTGGTTCGCTGGACAATTTAAAGGCTTACGTGGTCCAGCTTCAAGACCAATCAAGAATTGTACGTTATGGACCATGGGAAAGGGGTGAAGACCTACAGGGGTGGCCGAGAGCTCTGATTTGGGCAGAAATTACCCAAGAGTTAATCAATTATGGGTGATGAATGGGATTTACTAATCAGGAGGGAACTAAGCAGCAGTCAAATGTCCAAATGGGAGAAAGACAAGGAGAGCAGAGAAACAAAAACACATCTCAGACCCATCTAAGGGAACCACGGAATATTTGGGAGAAGAGGCAATACACTTTGTGGACTGAGGGTATCTTGAAAGGGATTCCTAGGGACGTCACGGGTAAATCACTGACACCTAACCTGGAGGCACCAGTTAAGAGCCTGGAGAGAACCCAGGGGAGGCCTGTACCAAAACACAAGAACCTTCTCCTGTCCTGAGAGGAAGTTGGAACAGAATGCTCCCTCAGCTCCCCCAGGAAAGGACTTTATTGACTCACAGACCCCCAGTTTGGGAAACTCCTGGCACAGTTGTCCCTGTGTGAGCCCAGGGATGGACTATGGTGTTACATAAGGAAGCTCACAGAAATTAGAGGAGATTTGTTAATCACCTTCCCAAATGGACCTTTAAAGAAACCGACTACCTTTCTAGTAGACACAGGTGCACAGATAGCAGCTCTTAAGGAGGAAATGTGACTGGCATATCACCTCAGACACAAAGCAGATTTGTGTAACAGATACTTTTGACAATTCCTGACCTCAAAAGACTCCACGTGTAGTGTGTTGGCTTCCTGGTGAAGACACCTTGACAGTAGCACTTGGGGACATACTGACTGATCTTTTGGGACTTGACCTTTTAAAAGGTCGAAAAGTCTTTTTAAAAGACTTGAAACAGAGCCAATGGAGTTTGCTTCAGATAGCCCCTCCTTCACCCCACTCTAAATTAGTCACCATCAAACTTTATCTGCTCCCTATGGGTGCCTGATTTGGGATAGCATTGGTAACTGCAGCTCTAAGGGAGAAAGGAATAATTACTCTGATGCACTCTCCCTAGAACTCCCCGGTGTGGTCAGTCCACAAACTGAATGGGAAACAGCAGCTCACTGTCAATGACAGGCACCTAGATGCCAACAGAGGTCTGCTGACAGTAGTTGAACCTAACCCTGCTGAGCTGGTAGCAGCTATCCAGGAGCAGGCTCACCCAGTCTTAGCCACCATGGATGTAAAAGAGATGGGTTTTATGGTCCCTTTTCAGGAATCTGACAGGGATGGTTCTCCTTTTATGTGGAGGGGGTGCAGCTTGCTTTTAATCACCTTTCCCAAGGTTATCAGCATCCCCTGACACCTGCTCATAATGCCTCGGCCCAAGAGCTCACTAAAGTTACCCTGGGGCAAAGGAGTCAAAATATATCAGCATCTATATATGATGTACTTATTGGCAGCTCTGACACTGCCACAGTAGAAAAAGTTCAGAAAGAGTTGATTTCTCTCTAGGAAAATCTACGACGTGCCAGAGAAAATCCCTCCACGGAGATAAAATTCTTAGGTATATGGTAGAAAGGAGGAACAGTGTATATTCCCCTGAAAACATAACCACTCTCGAGCAAATAACCATACCTGAGAATAAAAAGGAATTGCAGTGTGCTCTAGCATTACTGGTATTCTGGAAGAAGCACAATCCCAACTTTTCTTAGGCCACTGTATGACCTGACTCAAAAAAAGGATGTTTGGGACTGGACTCCTGTCCATGAGGAAGTCCTAAAATTACTGATTTTTGAGGCAAGAGTGTATCAGGCGTTGGGGCCTATCCCTCCCACTGATCCACTACCTACTGAATGGGGTTTTGCTGTCCATTGAATGTCCATACATAGATGGCAGCAAGGGCCAGAGGGGCTGGCCCAACCTATCAGGTTTTAATCATGTGGTTTTAAGGATGCAGAAAAGTGATATTCTGTATTGGAAAAGGGTCTTTCTGTAGTAAATCAAGCTTTGCAGGAAGGAGATAAGATTGTATGAGACCAAACAATCATACTCAGAAAACCCTTTAAGGTCTTAAAAGGAATACTGAGACCCCTCCTCCTGCAGGAGTGGCACAGTGGGAAACAGTGAGAAAACAGTACATTCAAGTAGAACACTTCTGCAATTCACACAGGGTAGAGGGAAGAACACCCAAGCGCGTTCAAATACAAAATTCCTCCCCTGATCACATGTCAGAAACTATGTCAGAGACTGTCAGTTATTTGTCTCAACATCGCTGCATCAGTGCGAGTGAACATCAAACCACAAACTTGGATACGGAGCTGATTCTGAGAACCGTAACCTAACCCCTGCGCATGCACCCAGACCCAGGGCTTAGAAGACCAAGGGGTCCAGAGCCTCTCGAAGACCACCAAAGACCCCTTAGAGACAGTATTGGCCACGCATACCACCACAGGGTGGTGGGTGTGGTTAAGTAAAACAGCTCCTGGAATATGCTAAGCAGTTCTTCAAAGAAGAACAAACATTCAACAGACAACCCAATAAAAAGGCAGGAACAACCAACATCAGACTTGGAAACAAAGTGGACTGACAGGATGCTGCAGATCTGTTGTGGTAGCTATAGCAACTAACCCTTTTCTTCCTTTTTTCCTTTCTCTCTCTCTTTGCTTTTGTGAACCTTTTGTCAGGCAAATAAATTCACCTGACACTTGACTCCGTTTTGATTCTTAATTCTATTGCCGAGAATACAATGAAAACCTTGCTCTGGTCTATGACTGGCGCATGACATCACCCCATCAGGAACCTCTCCTTTGCACACAAAACCTACACTGCCATTTGAACCCCACCTTAAGAATGTCTGGTTTATTGAGGCATCCTCACGGAGGGAAAGAAAGGTGTGGTGGTATTGAGCGGTACTGACACCAAAGACAAAATCATCACAGAGGGAGAAGAAGGTAGCACTCAGGTGGGGGAGCACAAGAGGGAACCCTCCTGGTGGGTGGGTGGCTGCTCACCAAACAGAAGATCACCTGGCTCATCTTTAAATAATCAGGTAGACTCACTGACCTCCTTAACTGCCCTCTGCCCCATTGGAGAGGATTTGCTGGGATTTGTTGCTGGTAGCTACCAACTTGAGTAGATGAATTAACAGGTTCAAAGCGCTTGTTCATTGAGGATTACGCACATATCCCTGCACGTCCTCCAGGCGGTACGTGTTCAACTGCTCAACTCCCCTTAGTGTAACATACATCTATGGAAGTTATGGAAAACGGATATGCTGGAGCCCAGTAATGGAGGGAGGGGAAAAAAAAGACAATTTTTACCAAAGCATAAGAAATTTAAACAGGAAATCAGACTGACAGCATAGTAATAACTTTTTGACTGAAACAGGTTAAGTGTTGCCTTAAGAAACATGGAAAAAAGAAAGCTCCAGTATTGTCTGCAGTAGATTTTTTTTTTCCTCAAATTAACCACACACCAACAAGCACAAAAATCTCAGTGTGATCAGTCTTACAACTTCGGGATTTGTTATTCCCAGTTGGAAATACATCCCTAGCATTACTGCTTTGCATCAAAATGATGCCCCGCTACTGGGAGAACATCCATTCACTGAATGGATACAACACAGGAGTGACAGATGCCTTAGTGTCATACTCTAGAGAATGCTTCTTTCACTAAGGCATTAACAATTGGTGGAGTTTTCTGCTAGCGGGAGCACTATCAGCCAAAAGCAAAGGATTTTTGCAAGATTTAGATAACACAGCCAATAAGCTGTTCAAGAGATAACAACGGACAAAACCGAAATGCAATTAGCTCAGTCTCATAGAACAAAACTTTGTGCCTTGTGGTACGAACATCTGTTGCTCCTAATCCAGGATGCCCATCCACCATGGGTGCAACTGGAACACCTCTCTTAGGAGGAACGTCTGAAAGACCTGGCGCTGTTTAGACTGGGGCAGAGAAGGCTGAGAGGGGATCTCATCAATGCTTATAAGTATCTATAGCTGGGTGTCAAGAGGATGGAGCCAGTCTCTTTTCAGTGGTGCCCAGTGACAGGACAGGCACAAACAGTACATAGGAAGTTCCACCTCATCATGAGGAAAAACTTCTTCACTGTGAGAGTGATGGAGCCCTGGAACAGGTTGCCCAGGAAGGCTGTGGAGTCTCCTTCTCTGAAGAATTTCAAAACCCACCTGGACATGTTCCTGTGCAACTTGATCTAGGTTTAACAGGAGGGGTGGACTAGATGATCTCCAGAAGATCCCTTCCACCCCTTACCATTGTACCAGAAAGCTACATCCTCCCCCACCATGCAGTCCCAGAGATACGCAGTTTTATTACCAGCTCTGTAGGTTTTGGTGACTAAACCATGGGATATTTTAATGAGAATGCCTGAATGGAGAATGAGGCAGTGTTTGTAGTAGAAATTATTCACAAGGTACAATGCGAGTACTAAACATTTAGGCATGTCTCTTCAGCCAAAAGGTGAAAGTTACCCCCACTGAAGACTGATGTGAATACCTAAGGATTCCTGTAATATGCAAGTCATCTGGTTTATATCTACACACTAACTCCAGTAGGATAAAAAATAGATTCTCAAGCAGCATACACGTAGAGCACTCTCCAGAAAAATGCTAATTTGGACAGTCTCCATCTCAGTCGTAATGGAGAACAAGCACCGCAAAGTCACAACGAAGAGCGAGATAACTCAGGCTTAAGATGGGAATGAAGTGAACACTCACTGTTATTCAGTGATGCAGATATATAGTCCTATGTTAAAGGATGCATACTAAAGTTCAACACAGACTAAATTTAGCAGGTCTGTCAAGTCTCCACCTATGAAAATTTCTACCAAGTTTTCAGTCCTTAAAACAGTGGTTTATGACAGACCTTAAATATGAATGGCTTACGTGATAGCACAACGTCAATGGCATTGCCGTGTAATAGTACCAACGGGCATTATACGTAATCAAGACTTATTTTTTAGTACTCTGTACGAAGTCAAACAAAGAAAAAAAAAAACAAACATGTTTCAGACACTTTGTGGTTTGTTTTTTTTTTTTTCAAGAAACATGAATTAAAACTGTGAAACTGGCAGACAGACAACAAAATGTAGAAGTTTCCATATTAAAACCAGTTGTCAAAATTCTTCATGCATACACTCTATCCTACATCCTGAAATTATAAGGCGGCCCTGTGATGTACAGTCATAAGTCTTATCGTAAGTACCTTTACATCTTAAATTGCTAAGACAGATAGGACTTGACTTCACTTATACATACAGTGATTAAATGCACTTGGTAAAAAAAAAACCAACACATTATGGTGAACAACACAGTTTTGCTGCAAGAGCAAAGAGGATCGAGTGCCTTGAAGGCCACCTTCTTGCCAGCAACAGGAGATGCTCTATCAGCTTGTCAAAGAAACAATGGTACTCGGTAGAAAGTCTAATATAGTAAACATAGAGAGTTCAGAGATCTTTAGTGTTTGTGCATAACTTGCCACCCACTTCTCTTCCTGTAGACAGTGGGAAAAAGAGTACATTTCAGTTTTCATACGCACTGACTTAGAAACAAAGTAAGTCAAGCTTCCTACATGAATTCACACAGTGAAAATTCCTTCCTCCAAAATATACAGGATCACTCAACTCATTTGCATTCTCATACACCATTAAAAAAGCTATTAAAACTCTGAATTTGTTTTCAAGCAGCATATTTTGCATTTGTCACTGGCAGGTTTGCTGTAGAAATCCTAGAAAGTTAAAATTATATCATACCATACAAAAACATGTAAACAAAATGGATATTTTTTAAAAGGCATGCATGCTCTTCAAGAGGATTAAAAAGTATTTTTGGTAATTAAAAGATACTTGCTTAGCATTTTTAAAAGCACCTTAGTGATTCAGAAGCCTAAGTCCAAATAACTTTCATTTAGATTTGGGCTCCTAAACATCTAAATCGATTCTGTAAAATTACTGAAGCACTTTCAAAGTTTTTTGCCATGTCTCTGATCTTGCAGGATTAGGTTTTCTATAACCAGCAGCTAACTTTGAATCTGTGACAACATTCAAGAATGTCTCATTCACGTAATTCTGTCATCAGCTGCAGGGTTTTTTTGATCCTCCATAACTTTTTATGGTATCTGTGAAAAATTTTTCCAAAGAAAATAAATATTTTGTGACACCACTTTGCAAGTTTCTTTTTCATAGACAACACAGGATGCAACAATCAAATTTGAACAAGAATATGATATGTTCCCTCTGAATAGCTGTTAGTGTCAGACTATGTTATTTGTTCAACTTGTTTAGACTGAGAACAACAAACTTACAAAAACATCTGTAGCACAGCATTAGGTAAAAAGAAGAAGCATTTTTGGCACCATACATTTTTTAATCTAAGCTTTTAGGCCCAAAGTATAGCAAGTTAGATGTAAACAGTGGCAGCTGGGAAAGCCTCATCTGAAATGCAACATTTGTAAAGGGAAACTTTTTAGGAAGATGTTATTTTATGGATCATTAGCTGATCTCCAAGTAACATATACATTAGAATTTAGCCTAAATATACCAAATGTTTATATATACCTCAGTACTCATATATGTAAAACAAGTATATTGCACCAACAGAACTTCCAGAGTCTGTAGTAATACAGCCAGACATAAAATGTAGTGTCTTGTTGTTGCTCTTCACTTATCTTCTTAGTGTCCTGACTCACTAATTCTAACATTTTCTTTGAAATTTAGTTTCAAGGTTGCTACTTTACCTTGGGTCATAGCATTATGGTCTGTACTAATACTTTTAAATGTTATCGTTATGTTAAATGTGCTTTGCAATTCAGCAATACCTAGTTCATAGCTCTGTAAATAATTTCTTGAAAAAAAGGAGAAGCTTGCCTAATTTTTACAAAGTGCAGGGGGCAGCCAGGGTTCCGTGGTTTGCCACCAGGTGTCTCACTCCACACACCAAAAACAGAGCATCAGCAAGTTTATAAAAATCCAACCTCTATCAAGGATCCCATAGGCACAAGATTTGCTAAAGCACTGGTAAAAGTACCTCTACAGCTGGCTTTATTCTGTACTCAATTGCACAACTTCATCCAATTCACTGCGTTGTGGGTTGGGTTTTTATTCCTTCAAAAGTGATTTACGGTATGCTGCAGTTGCTAAAAGGACTTCTGTTTTTCTTGGTCCTCTGTTTGTTTGGTCTAAGGTTGATGACATCTCCACCATTAAGAGTGCTAGAATTCTGGTTGGAGTGACTTCCGCCAGCTGTATTAAAAACACCTACAGAAGTTAAAAACAAGAAAAGTGTATGTATTTCTTTACTTCCTGCAGCCTAATACCTTAACATGTAAGACAAAATACTTAATAAGGCACATTAGTAGTGCACTTCAAATGTGTAGTCTAGTTTTTTAAAGGCTTTATCTATTTCTAGGTCAATTCTGAAGATAGATTTGAAGTGGAGCCAGCTGAAATTACTAGCCAGGCAGTATTTAAAGCTGGTATATATCTATGTAATTGAAGGGCAGCACATGCACTCGTCTGCGTATGTGTGTGCTACTAATTGCATGGTAACAAAATTATAGTTAGCTGAGTAATATAATAGAAAAACATTACAATTTTCAAGTTAAAAACTTTGCTGAGATAAAGGTAAGGAAAAAGTCTGACTAAAAAGGGAGTGCTTTAAGGAAAATAAACAAACTGATTCAGAAATGCTTTAAAGAAGGACTACAGAAGATGAGTGTTCCCTTACAAAAGGCAGTTCACAAAGACCTTCTGATTACATGCCAGATTCCTTCACCATCTCTTGTAAATCCACACCAAGATGAGTAGTACTAATTACATTAAAAAAAAACAACATGCAGCCTTTCTCAAGCCCTTACACAATGTTTGTTTAAATGAATTTAATAAAGGGGCACTTGCCAAACATCAGCTAGAAACCTTAGTGTATCTGTTTGACAGTCTTGAAACTTTAAAGAGTCATGAAGTTATTTTACAGAAGGGAAGGAGACTATCCTAAGATAGGAAGGTAATAATTAGAACCTGATTCACCTTGTAAGCAAACAGACAAGACCGTAAGCTTTCACAGCACAAGATATTGTTTCTGGGTTTTGTATTGCAGTATACATACCAATCTTGTTACTGCTTGTATGTACTACTTCTGGATCTTCAGCTGTTTGTTGCTTGAGCCTCTGAAGATATTTGTCAGCCAAATACTTAAAAACTGGAATGTTAAGAAGAAACAAGGTACATCTGAGTATGCTTAAAAATAATCTTCATATCAACAGTAATACCTTTGTATCAAAATTTTGGTTGGTAACAAAAGTACAGTGGATACCACAGGTTAAGCATGATCACCTGGCAAGTGATCTGCCTCGGCAGGCCCAGGTACCTGAGCAGAATCCGTATTTGTCCAGTGTCTACCCAGGTCTCACAGGGTAAACTCTTGCACAGCAGAAAGCAACATCTAAATACTCATGTAGCAAAGCTGGCACATACACATTGCTAAAAGTTCCAGTTCATGCAAGCTGGAACTTTAAGTTACATAGGTTTGTTTTGGTTTGTTTTTCGGTTGTTTTTTTTTTTTTCTTTCTTTTTTTTCAAGAAATCTTAGAATAAGCAGTCATGTAAAGACTATTAATAATTAGGAAACTGCTGATACCAAATTTTAATTGATGCTACCCTCATTTGTATCGGCATAAAAAGCCTACCCAGGATTCTGAAAAAACATACAACTATATATGAAATTTCAGAACCTATATGTGTTATATGTTGTCTAGCTGATGTCATGGTGTTGGGTCAAAGGCTGGACTTGATGATCTTGATATTCTGTGATTTTGATTATTTACATTTGTAATTAATAATTCACATAAAGATTACACAGAAAAAATTTACATTTTATCTTGCAGATTTTTAAGGTGAATGATGTTAACAGAGAAGAAACAATTAGTTTACTATTAAGTTTGCCTGATTAAACAAAAAAACCTCAAGTTTTCAGAGACTGTAATTCATGATTACTCAAACCTATTACAAAAAAAGAGAGCAACTGTATAACAGTACTCCTATGAAACTAAATATATACATTAAAAAGTCATACTTGGAAACTAGCACAGTATCACAAGTAGACAAAAGGCTACAAGAGATCCAATCTTTTAATGTACTTTATTTCAATAAACTGTAATTCTTTACTAGCTATTAGCAATTACAGACTAATCTGTATATATATATATACAGTATACAATTTTGTATACTGGTATAACTGAACATCTACCTACACGTTTTTTTAAAAGCTCAGTGGCAGTCATTAGGACTATGCAGCCTTAACACACCAGCACTTGTATATATTAAAGCTATGCACTGTGGAGAAGATGTACCCAAAGAAATGGGCCTAACACGCTGTTACCGAGTAACTCTAGCTCTGTGTAAAGTGTGTTGCTAAGAAATATTAACAGGATTGCCAACAGCATGAAAGAACATGGGAAGTAACAGATCAGCTCCAATCTAGAGAGACGTACAGTGCTACAGACACCTATTCTGCTGCACCCCATACCTTCAGTTACGTTTAGGTCTTCCTTCACAGATGCTCGGTAGAACCTTAATTTTAGCTTTTTTGCCAGAGCTTCTGCCTCTTCACTGTACAACAGAAGAAGACTTTGTAAATAGCAATTAGTATTCTTTGTCAGCATTTATTCTTACAGACAAAATGCTTTGTGGTAAGTTAAACAAGGCAAGGTGGGTTAAGAAATTCAAGTCAATCAAAAAATAACCCAATCCTTAATTTCTTTACAATATCCCCACTATAAAAAGAGGACCTTTTCAATGCAGTTTATGACCAAAAGTAATTGCTTTTCAATAGACTGACTTCATTAACTGACACTTCCCAAGATTTCAGACAGGTGTGAGTGAAGCAAAAAAGGAGGGTGGCTGTAATTAACACCAGAATGAAACAATTACTGCTGCAAAGTCAAAACGACAACAAAGAAGTAATCCTTAAATATATTTTAATGGAGTAGACTATGCAAACAGAATGCAGAGATGAAATCAGTAATTACTTTTTTTCTGTGAAGCAAAAGAGAACTTGTGCTAAATTTTAAGGAAAAGTTGAGGAAACCTATGAAAGTTTTACCAAGGCAAATCATGTCATCAGACAGATGACATGACTGAGGCAGACGGAGTATTCTGAGAACAAAACCTGAGTGACATACCATGAGTAAAGGAGAAGTTTAAATGCAATTTTTCTTTTCCTTTGAAAAATCCTCAGTATTCTTTGCAGAGGGAGCAGAAGCTGATTTATGCCATCAATGATAGCAAACAGAGAACAAAGAAAGCCAGTGCAGGAAACAACAAAAAGAAGAAATAATTTAAATCTCTCAGGAAGATGGCAGAAATAAAGAAATGGAAAATAATTGACTTCATCATGCAGTATTGTCTACATGATATGCTGTGGTAAATAAAAGTTAGCATTTGTTAAACTGATTTTATGGCAAGAATGACATTGGTCATATATACAAAGGCAGAATGAGCTGTCAGTAAAGTCTGTAAAGAAAAACATGGTGAAGAATGATTAGCACCATGCAGTTTGAGAAGATTGCCAGATACGGATTTGTATACAGTTACAATATTTTCATTAAAAATGAGCAATAAAACAAATTAAAGCAAAGCAAAGAATATTAAGATTCTCTTTCAAATAACCTGTTTAGTACTTTTATCATTTTAGCAAGCATCCATTAGTCAAACTAGGCAATGTAAATTCACTGGTGGACAACACAAATTAACTGTAAATTTCAACTGGAGAGAAAATTTACAGGTTTAGAATTTGTGGTTAACAAAAAAAAAAAAAAAGGAGAGAGAAAGAAAGAATCATATCATGGCACAGGCAACTCTTTGCATTATTCCTCAATCTTTTTTTTTTTGTTGACACTTCAGAAGGCAGCATGAAACAAACAGGGAGCTCCTAGCTTAGCAAGCACATCTGCTCAAGGAACTTCACCCATGCAGCAATACCTGTCACATGTGCTTCTAGGGCATATTTTGATGCAGGACACAGGTTTGACAACCTAAGTGTTGTAAGTCTTCACCAGAAACTCCCAGTTTGTTTATTTTAAATGTGTGTATACAAGGGGCATATACTGTTCTTTTAAAACAGTAAGATAAAGCTCCTACTTCTTTATGCAAGAGTCATCAAGAAGATCGATCTTATTCTGCACAAGAACCGTGGGAATATCTCCAACTTCAGTCACAACTTTTTCCTTCCACGTAGGGATTGCTTTGAAGGACTCTCTGTCAGTTGTAGAAAACACAAGAACACAAGCCTGGGCTCCTAAAAGTAAACAAATCAATTACAAATGCAAATAAATATAGATCAACCAACAAACATTTTAAAAATTTAAAAAACTGTAATAAGGGATTTTTCAAGTTTCTCCCGTCAAAATGCATTTTACTACCAGCTTCTGTCAAACCAATGGTCTTCACTTCCCAAAATGAATACAGATTGCCATACTATATTGATCATTACACCCATTCTTCATGATGACTATGGGTCTGCTACCTTTCAAGCTATTTCCAGCATGGTGCACAGGGGAAAGAAAGGGAAAGGGATGTTTGCTTATTTGCTCACTGTTTTCCAGACAGCTTAATGGAAGCCAGAATATGTATTTTTCCATAAGCAGTGTCTGTAAAGCACACCTCACGCTATACAGTAATTGGGATTTTGAAAAGCAGAACATGTTCCATTTTTAGAGAAAGGTGTGTTTCAAGTAAATTGTTTAGTACTAGCTTTCTGGAGAAAGTAAAAGTAGCTCTAATTCATACTCATTCTACAGCACTATGATAAATTGTACAAAATGTTTTGTACCATTTTGTTCTCATTTTGTAACAGCCTTAGCAAACAATAATTAAAAACCTATGAATACTGGGAAGGTACTTCCACACTTGAAAGTGAGTGGTCTTGTGACTGTCCAGTAGCCAGCCCCTTGTTATCCTCAAGAAACTGTCTGCACTTAAACACATGGAGAAACACTTCATTATTTATATGCCTTTAATATAGCTTTTGGGTGCATTAAGAAGAATGTGACCACAAGGTCAACTGAGCTTCTCCTCCCCCTCTACTCTGTCCTGGAAAAGCCACATCTGGAGTATTGTGTCCAGTTCTGGGCTCCCCAGTTCACAAGAAACAGGGAACTACTGGAGAGAGTCCAGCAAAGGGCTACCAAGATGATGACAGGACAGGAGCATCTCTCTTATGAGGAAAGGCTCTTTAGCCTGGAGAAGAGGCGATCTCATCAATGTTTATAAATATCTAAAGAGCAAGTGTCAGGGAAGATGGGGCCAGTCTCTTTTCAGTGGTGCCCAATGACAGGACAAGAGGCAACAGGCACAAACTGGAACACAGGAAGTTCCACCTCAACATGAGTTAAAACTTCTTTCCTGTGAGGGTGACAAAGCCCTGGAAGAGGCTACCCAGAGAGGGTGTGGAGTCTCCTCCAGAGATATTCAAAACCTGCCTGGATATGTTCCTGTGCAACCAGCCTGAGATGTATCTGCTTTTGCAGAAGGGGTGGACTAGATGATTTCTAGAGGTCCCTTCCAACCCCTACCATTCTATGATTCTGAGAATACAGTTGATATTTAAGAACAGAGTTCAAAAGGAACACCTAGCTAATGTCTTTGAGTCTCCAGTGTTATCATGTGGCTCAGACTCTAATCTAATTACAGCATGAAAAATTATTTCATCAATATGAATTTTCTTTATTCTGTAAGTTTCACCAAGTATCCCCTATCCCTGTACTCTGTTTGCCTTTGCATTTCCTTGACACAAAGCACGAGTTCTTTTATTAGGTTTTATTTATCTTTTCAAAGCCAACTTCAGTCTATCTTTATGAAAATTCTTTCCTGTGCCATTTAGACCTTTCTGGTATGGTTTTGTACAGAATAGTAAGAACTCTCCTCAGAATTTCAAATCAAGCTCTGCTAATAAAACAGTAGCAATGCAGTCTTCCATATTTTGCCCTATTACTTGTGTTCTAAAAAATAGTTTGTTTTCCCTAATGTACACACCATATTCTAATGTATGCAATTCTTCTGCTGCAATTCCACTTTGAATCCTGTGAGATGGCAGGTTATTTTGCATTTGTCAGTGCTGATTTTAACCTACTGCCTCGCAGTCTAGATTAATAAAGCCTCTCGAGTTCCTTGCTCTACTGGAGATGAGAATATTTATTAGAAGACTCTCACCATTTGTGAACATCATTTTGTTCAGTTTTAAGAATTAAAAATGCCTTGTGAAGTTTCCGCTCTAACACACTTTCACTACATCTCTCTCCTTCCACCCATTTCTTCTGAATGCTAGAACACAAAGATAACTTGGTAATAGTAAGTTTAGACGGCAAAGTCCTAGCATGTGGTAGGCAAAAAAGGAAGGACAATGTCAGACCTCCTTGCTCTGTTTAGATATAATACATGCAGTGGACAGGGGCTGTAAAAATTACTCAACTTGGCCGTATTGCTTTTTAAAGAGAATGACGATAGGCTCTAATTAGGAATCAAACTGAAATATTTCTGCAGACCTTCCAAGATTCTGACATTTAAAGGTTCTTACCAGAAAGTTAACAAACAACAGAACACAGAAATGTCTTTCCCTATCAATAGACATACCAGTGTAACAACAATGACAAATTCTATACCTATATTCTATACTTAATTGTGTATTTCCAAGCATCTACTAAAGATTTTGATCACTGGACTGTAAGAAATACCAGAATTTACTAATCCAATGAACCTGCAAAATAAGCATTATTTAAGCAGAGAAGAACAAAAGGAGTATCCTTCTCACACTCAACTCAAAGCAATACCAAATGTGATCTTTCAGAAAGTAGGCTTCAGTGTACTGTAGAAGTTAGTATGGCAACAGAGTTCACCAGAAGATGCTGCAGGGCAGAGAGCTTACTAGATAAATTCTTCTCATGTTCTAAGAATATTGCTAAATACTCAGTATTTTTACAGAGAATATAAACAAGGTTATGAAATTATAATGTCTATGTAAGGACATTATAGTCTAAGGAGGAAGGGGAAAACAAAACAAAACAAAAAAAAAACCCACAATAAAACAAAGACACACACACACAAAAACAATAACCAACCAAGCAAACAAAACAAGAAAGCCCACACCTAAACCAAAACCAAAACAAACCAACCAAACAAGAAAACCAAAACAACAACGAAACAGCACAGCAGAAAACCCCAGGATTTAGGCATTGAAACACCTTTCTGTATGAAATGACAGACAGCATTCAAGAGAGTCAACAACATTATTATCTCTCTCATGCACCTGAAATGGAGTCATGCACCACCTCTGTCATAAAACAGCCTGTGTACAACAACAGCAAAGGCACAGGACAGTGTCAGATGGGAGCGTAACAGCCAAAACCAGGATGATCTCAATGCGTATTTTAGATCAAAGTTCTGTTATAAGAAGCTGTTTCACAAAGCTACTTTAAAGTACTGAATAAAAGACCTCAGATTTTTTGCATGTGATTACTGCTTGGATAAATAACCCTTATATCTTTATTTTACAAAGATTCCAACTAGCTGCAGAATCACTGATAATAATATTTGTACCTAGACTAATTCAGAAAAAAAATGAGAGTAGTGCCAGCATGTCTACTTGATTCAAGTAGAGGATGAGCTTGTCAGCAGAGTAGGCCTCAAAGACCCTCTATCCCATCCTCACAGATTCCATAATGCAGTATTTTCTCCTTTCGTAACAGTACAAAGGCTATGCAACAGAAAATATAAAGAAATTCCTTGCCATGAGTGGACTCACACAGGGCTTTATACTGGCACCCTTCTGTTCTTTGCCTCAGATTTTTCAGGCTATAAAAGAAAACACACAGTCACTATATAATTGATGGCGGTTCCTTCAACCTTAAACTGAGGTGAAATGCAGGTCAAAGGGTATCATCATGAAGAAGTTCTTGCTTACTGTTGATGTACTAACTGCTGTAGATCCTGGCTGTCTTTATCAGGCTTAGCAGGGTTTAAGGTCTCACTAACAGCCCCCACAGGAGAGCTGCCTTGCTCCAAATTGGACCAGAAGATTCTTGCAGCCCTCCTATCACCGTAGTGACTACAGCCAAAAGGCGTTGAAAAGTGCAAGCTACAGCAAGGCAAAGAAGGCTTGAGAAATACAAAGTCTAACTATTGTGTAAAATGAGCAGCCTGAGAATTTGACTCATCAGCAACTGAGTAACAAACTAATGAGCAAGATGTGTTGCCCATCAAAACTCTAAGGGTCTACTCAAGATACCAGTGGTAGTGGATGGAAGAGGGTATGTGCATGAAGTGATCAGATACTGCCTCGAGAAACATCTGCAACATAGACAGAACCCATGGTGCTGCTAATCACAGCCACTTGTGTATGTGCTTAGCATGCAAATGAAATACCTTGCCAATTAGAAAATGTGTAACTTCCATCAGATAGAAACTGGCAAGTTCAATGCCATCTGTACTATTAAGAGAACTTTTTTGCCTAGCAAACCATCTTTCTTGGATGACTGGTGGATTTTTTTTCCCCTTGGATTGATTTCTAAGAGCCTCAGGAACATTTACAAATATATGTCTTACAGAAGCAAGAAAACATGTTTAGAGGGAAAATATAATTTTGGATTTGACTGCCTGCATGGCTACATTCCATGTTTTTGTGCAGATATTTGTCTCATCCTCTTCTGGTTTTTAAAGGGAGCTACTGAGCGTCCTGTATAAAGTGACACTTAATGAAGGCAAGGATCTTACATCTAGGGGAAAAACATTTAAGAACTGAAAAAGGAGAACTACAAATGCTTTGTGCGCACACAGAATAAATAAAATTATTAATACAGAGACAGGAAAATATTTTAGAGAAGTGCAGATCAAAAAGAAACCAACAAACCCAGAACTGCCAAATAACTAATATGGTATTTCACCTCTATAGTAGGCCTTAGTTATTGCATCAAATTCTTCTTGACCCGCAGTGTCCCATAACATTAGCCTGACATCTTCATCATTAACTCTGAAATAAACAACATGGGTTTGTAATCAATTCAACAAACGAGAGCAATTCAAAACAACTGACATGGAAATATTTCTGTCTACAATACAAGAGCAATTCAGTTAAAATTTAACTTCATTTAAATATAATGTTAGTTAATAATCATTAATGGTTCACCTCTGTAACATGCTATGGCAGTAGTCCCTAAACTACACGTTTTTTTCCTGCCAATCCCTACTACATTTCCCTTACCTTTCCTCCTTTACCTCCTCTACTTTTCCCTCTATGAGGAAAAGTAACAGAGACTTCAAAACAAAACTTAAGTGTCTGAATAATGGTCTTTCTGTCTCTTCAACCAGATTACAGAATGCATACAATTTTCTTATTTGTTATAACCACAGTATTTCCCATTTTGTCAAACAACTATTATCTGCTTATAGTACATAAAGCGGATAGATCTATATCATATTCCTGTCATTTTAATCTATATTAGCTAATAAATTTGTGTAATTGTTTTACCATAATCACCTCCAATACCTCCACAATATTAAAAAAAAAATATCAACAGGTGGTAGAAGACAAAGGAAACTTGTCAAAAAGCTTAGTACATCACAGGTTCCAAATTCTGCTTTGCTTTAGACATATAATTCTAAATCCTTTATCAAAAATAGAGTGATATAATTGTAGCTCATTGTGCAAGAGAGAAAACAACTCCCTTTATTGCACTTCGGAAACAGCTGGCTTTCTTTCTAGCCTTTGTAAATCTTAGGATTATGACAGAACAAAGAAACAGAAGGAAAGGTAAAAATTAATAGAATGACATCTGTTTAATACATACTGGATTTGTCTTTCCAGGAAATCTACACCAATAGTTTTCTTGTAGTCTTTTGTAAAAATCCCCTTGCAGTATCGCTGAATCATACTGGACTTTCCAACAGCTCCATTTCCTACAACTACCACCTTGATGGCCACCTCCATATCTTCTTCCAACATCTCTGCTGCCCAAGTGACTCTCTAGCTTATTCAGGAAACTATAGATTCTGTAAACAAAGCAAATAGCTATGTTCATAAAAATGCTGTGAATAAAAAAAAAGAAAAAAATAGGATCACACATTAGGATTTACCAAGCCTATCAAAAGTCTATTTTTAGCTCTACCAGAGACTGCTAAGGTAACTTCAGGCAAGCTACTCAGCCAGTCCATACTTTTGAGTTGCCACCTATTAATTGGAAATTAATATAACTGTTCTTAAAATATATCCTCCCACTGTACAAGTATATTGTCATATGTCGATTACATTCCAGACGCTGGACTTCTAACACATACAACACACACAACTGATCAACCTAGCAAGTCTTAAGTACAACTTCAAACTTCAGCCACTGCTCTCTTACACCCAGTTCAGACATCATCACCTTAACACCAACACTGATGCTTTGATAAAACTATGAAACTCTTGTGATTTTATCTCCTACCCCAGTTCTTATGAACTTGCCTAAATCTGTCTTTCTAGAAAAGCTGATAAAAATAAATTTGTGCACTCTTACTCATTTAATTTTTGGCATGTCAATCAAAACACTAAATGAATAAGCACTACTGGGAATTGTGAACAGAATGTATTTTCCAAAGGTCTTTTTAAAAAGCAAACAAACAAGAAATTGAATAATCCTTCTGTCCTAAAGCATATTTATCAATATACAGATATTTTATCAATACTCAATACACAATTTATTCACATTTAAGAAGTCTATATCATCAGTATATTAGGTGTGACTGTGAACTCATCACATGGCCGTTGCATTAGTAGCCACCTAATTTCTCTCGGATTTAATTTTTGCCCATGTACATGATACATTAACTCTGGACGAAGCCAAGCTGCTCAAGTACACGGACAAAGTTCACCACGCCTCAAATGGTTATAGCGTCCAAGGGCATTTTTGTATCAACTAAAATTCCCACGTGCAAAACCAGAAAATAAGTTATTAGGTTTCTACTAAAGATATTTCACTCCAAGTTTTTTATTTGTTTGTTTTTTGGTGGGTTTTTGCTTGTTTTGTTTTGTTGTCCGTGTAACGAGGAAGAAACTGGAGCCGCAGGCGAAGTTGCCCTCGCGTTTTGCTGTGTCGGGACAGCATCAACCACTTTCCATCTGCAGAGCAGCAATCTCCTCCCAAGAGGTAAACAACCCGCATTTCAAAGGAGGGGGACACGCACCTACTTCAAAGGCTTTGCCCATCACCACACACGCGCAGCCCGCGCTGGAAGAGCAGCGCTACCCGATACCCTCGCTCCGGCTCGCCCAGGCAGATCGATCATGTTTCTGGATCACCTTCAGTTGCGTTCAACGGCAGCATGCGCACATTTTTATCGGGCATTCGGCAAGCGTGGCTAAAACTGCCGTTAGCTCGGCCGCCGGGAATCCGGATGGCGGAGACAGCCGCTCGGTGGTCTCCGCGCAACGGGCTGCCTGCGGCCACCAC
>JANHFX010011403.1:0-12691 GCA_027560015.1 Chloroceryle amazona
ACGAGGAGCTGGGCATTGCCTACCCCATCATCGACGGCATCCCCAACATGATCCCAGAGGCTGCCAGGACCACCGAGAAGAAGACCCCAGCCGAGGGCTCGAAGCAGCCCTGAGGACTCGGCAGCCATAGCAGTGACCGGGGGGAATGGCCGGAGGAGGGGTGCTCCCCTCGCTGCCCACGCTGACTGTACTTGTTCCCCTCCTGTCCCTAGCAGGCTTGTTTTACTCAGCCAGTGTTGATGAAAGCTTCCCCCAGGGCTGCACCAACACAAACAGCTTGTGTTTCTACAGTCTGCTCCTTCCTGTTACCATACCGGTTTATGTATTCTTCCACCTGTGGGCCTGGATGGGGATTAAGCTTTTTAGGCACAACTAGTGGAATGCATTTGCTAACCCCTGGGCTTCTAAAGCACTACAGTTTATTTCATCTCATCGGGTATTGCAATTGATTTGAGAGACTTCCCTTCTGGCACTAGCGATGGTCATCCTCTTCCTGCTAGTGTCTGGAAATGAATGAAGTCCTCTGCAGCAGCCTGTCGCTTAATTACTGCTAAGGCAGATAAAGGGGAGGAATAACGAGAAGCACTAATTCCTTACAGTGTTTCTCTTCGAGTGTTCTGTGTTTGTAGTGGGACTACTGAAAATCCATGTGGTGATTGTTTTTACAAGGAAGAGCTTTACTCTGACTAAAATAGCTTATCTTAACTAACAAGAGAGCTGATCCTAAACAATAAGCAATGACAACATGCAATGAAACTATCTTTGAATGAGGACCTTTGGGTTTGTTTTCAATTGATGTGTGTATTGAGGTAGATTTGTCTCGCTGGCGGAAGAATATAAAATAAATGACACTGATGTGTCCTAACAAAGTTTGATTTATATGAAGAAATTTACTTGGGTGATACCCTTGTCTGTCTGTCCAGTAGCTTCTTGCTTGGGTGATTTATTCCTTTTTTGTTTTGTTCTGGCTTTGGGTTGGTTTTTTTTTAAGAAAAAGATGGGGAAATGACAGTGCTGCAGAAAAGATGCACTTTTGTGTTTGGGGGGTTTGTTAGAGTGGTCTCCAGTATATTTCAGTGTCTGGTTAGGACCCTTGTGCTACTTGTTAAATGTGTCTGCGTGCCCGAGTTGGATAGCCAGGCTGGGTCACTGTTGTTCAAGAGTCCTCTCTGGATAGGTCAGAGGAAAAGTAACTCCCAACAGAGTCCAGGATTTGGTAGCCAAGTCTGGAGCTACAAATGCTGTTTAGGCACGTGGAGTGACTTTCCCCTTAGCGCTATCTCCTCCTCGTCAGAAAGGGAACAGAAGAGACTTCTGCTAGACACCTCAGCCTTTCCTGCTTGCATTTACAGCAGCACTAGAGAACGGGGTGACAGAGCACTGTGCTGGCACTCTCTCTTGCTGCCACTATCTCTCCCTTCCCTTCAGGCAGCAGCTCCATGAGAGAAATGGCTTTTGTGGCTGTGTCACCTCCTGGCCTCCAAGGCTGGGTCCCCAGTCACGAGCTTTTTCATGTACAGCAAACTAGCCTAGAATCATTAAAGTCACTTGAGCCCTAACAGTAATAGACTTGGCCAACTGCCAGTTCCCTGAGCAATCCTATCACACCCCAAAGCAACTTCACAGGAAATAGCACTGCCTCTTGCATTTAACTTGAGGCAACAAAGCTTGATGGCTACCTCGGCTATGAATGTAAGACACTGCCCTGCAGATTTCCTCTGCACCCCCCCGAGGAGCCTGTTTTAGAATAACTTGACGAGCAGTTGTTTTGTTGTATACTAATACTTCAGTAACACAAGAATGCTGCAGCAATATCTTCACAGGCAACAAATAATACGATTGGGTAACTCACCTTTAAGGTGTTAGTGATCTGCTGGGTCGGTGCATTATTTAAATGGGCCCATATGTCTTGCAGAAGGCACTCTCTTCTGACTGGAAAATTCCAGCACTCCCAGCCCATCTGAATTAAGTGTATTTGAAGATTGAAGTATCAATCTGTTAGCAGTGTGTTTATCTGTTATAAACTGTAAAAACAAAAACTGGCCACACTTACAGTATTGATGAACAGAGTGTAGCATTCCGAATTATGAATGTTAATCTTGTCTTGCATGTCAAATATGCATACGTATTTGGTCAGCTTCTCTAGGGCCACCTGAAATGACAAGGAAGAAAGAAAAAAAAAAAAAAAAAGGTGTTTTCTCTTGCAAAATCAGAGTTTGGGGGTATACTGCCAGTCTGCACCCTGGCAAACTCCCGTACCTCTGGTACCTGCCCTTGTTGTGTACCTGATGCCGTGAATCCTAACTCGGGATCCTGCCGCCTGGGACAATTTGTTGCAGAATGAGTGACCCAGATTGCTTAAATAATCACTGTCAAAGGTACTCGCAAGAGTGATTTTTAGTATCATGTTGTAAAAGCGCAACTTAAGAAAGTTCAGTGGCAAGGTTCCCTCTATTTACTACGTGGAAGAAACGTACAAAGGAAAACTGAGTTACACTCAAGCTTGAGTGATTTACACAGAGACCAGAGATGTAAGAGGTTAAGGGAGACTTTCCCACTGAGTCCCGAGGTTCAGAGTGGACCCCCTTGCTTTCTACATCCCTGATGGAGCCTTGCTGTGGCCAGGTCCAATCTTAGTCCCAGAGCTGGACAATGGTTTATGTCTAGTGGTATTCATACAAATGTAAGGGATACCTCCTGCTGAGGGAGATGCCAACACTTTCTAAAAGCAGCTTCTAAATGCTTCTGTGAGTAGGAAACCCTGACAGAGAGGCATCTTGAACTGTCTGTGCAGGCAGACACATTACAGTGCCCCAAGAGTAAAATAGAGAGTGATTTTAATAGCACTCTCATAATTCAGCTAAACCAAAACACATGTCCTGGATACCCAGGTTATGGTTTATTGTTGTTGAACCTGTTGGGTTTATTATCTATAATACCAAAATAAATATTGGTATAGAAAACAATGTATTTCAAAGTGTGACACCTCTAGTGCAATAAGGCAGCGACCTCAGGTAATGTCCTATTTGGCTTTTGCTTCTATACCATTTCTCAGACCTCCCCTGGTTAATTGGTACAAAATTGGTAGGTTAGCAAACAAGCTTCTGAAAGAATTAGGCATTTGCCCTGTGAATTCCAGCCATGCTGCCAGAAAGCTGCATTTTTTTTTGCCTAAGGAAACCCCTACTACCCATGTTTCCATTTCATGCTGCATCCCATGACCCTGACTGCATTTGCTAGCTAATTTTCACTCCAAGTCATCAAGAAATGAACTGTTTCACAGATTATTTTTTTGTTATCACAGCTTTGTTTTCAGATGACAGTCAATTGAAATGCTCAATAGAGTTTCTACATAAAAGTTTAAAAAGACCTCACAATATGTCTGTTAATTAAATGTAATAAAATCCAGAGTAACAAGAAGTTTAGCAACCACTCTTCATGGTGCTATTTCACCCTGAGCACCAGTTCAAAGGAAACAGAGCTGCTTAAGATGCTGAAGGACAGCTCCAACTCTCAGAACCAGGGGTCACCTCAGGAAAGGCAGTAGTGTAGCTGCTAAAATAATGGGAAGGTAAATGGCTTGCATAATCCAGAACAGCTGGAGGACTGGGGAAAATACACTGTCTTTGAGATGTACTGGGCTAGAGTCTAGAGGGGACTTGACAGAAACCCTTTTTCTGTCCTGTACTATTGATAAGATTGTATACTTACTTCTTCCACACCACCAAACCAAAAATAAGTGATAGTCATTTCCGCTTCGGGCACATAGAAGTTGTTGTCTTTTACTCTGAAACCAGTTCTTGAGTTCACCTGCATGGATGCACACAATATGAAAAGGAGTGGCAGCAGATCTCATGAGCTACTCTGGAGAATTCAACAAGTAAAACAGATTAAAATATTCCGACTGGTCCTGTCCAATCAGGATCCAAACACTTTCTCACCTGGTAAAGAATCTGCAGCAACTGCAGCGTCACTGTTTCGTGTGGATACAGGTCATAGGGGTTTCTCTGAGAGTCTGTGATTTCCGTGATAACTTTAGCCAGGTTTTTCTGGGAAACCCTCTGATACAGAATGACCAGCCGCTTGAAAAAGTGTGTTTCTAGATTTGCCCACAGGCATTCTGTAAAGAAAACAGTGAGTGAAGTGTCCATCACAGGTAACATGCAAATAACTGCAATTTGTGCCTGAAGCTGCATTTTCTCTTTTTATCAAATGAATTAACCCCCTGAAACCACTTAATTTTGCACTACAAAAAAAACAGTTAAACCTCAGACTGGGATGATTTTTCTTTTTTATTTTCTTGTATCTTGCTGTGTAGTCCCCATGCTTCTACTCCTACCCAAAGCCTTTCTTCCAGGCTGAACTCTGGAACAAATTACATCAGTGATAACCTATTCCTGCCAAAAATGGCCAGGCATTTAAAGCATTCAGTTCTATCATTATAAAACCCTACCAAGAGTTTGTAGGTCCATTGGCTGGAGATTTGTGATGGCTTGCGCTAGCAGCACAAGAGAACGGCAAGAGCTGTCATCCTCTCCCTGCAGGATGAAAGGCAAGATCAAGTAGACTCTCAAACATTCAGGTGAGATGGGCGAGGAAGACAATGATGGCAGAAACTTCTCAATTTCCTTTTGCACCTTTAGAGGATTAAAAAAAAAAAAGGGGGGGGGTTAAAATGCAGTAAAGTTTTGCTAAAATCATCTATGAATTAGGTTGGCACAAAATTGCTGAGTTTCCTGTACAAGTCCAGAGCTTCTCAGTATTTGCACAGTGAGAATCTTTGTATCAAAGCCTTACCTCCCGGAACACTTCAGTCTTCTTGCTGATCTTCTCATAAAAACGTTGCACTTTTGACATGTTTATACCTGAGACACCCTTGGAAGTTCTGTGATGTTTGTCACTATAAATGAAAAAAAGAACACCAAATGATGTGAGAAGCTGTTTTTTGTTAACTGACTTGAATAATGAAGCATCCTAACATCAGAAAATACTTGGAAAGTTCAGCCCTGACTCCAGCTGGTGTAACTTCATCTGTTCTAAGAAGATATTCTCACTGTGGTGTGACCTGTGTGACCTGATTAATATTCTGTCCTTCTTGTCTTGTGTAGCAATGCGCAGTTGATGGCAGGCTTGCTGTGTTTCACCCTGCACTGCTGGGATCCTTTGGGAGGTGTACTACTGCCTAAAGGGATTATCATCTGTCACATGTCACTGTGGGATAATCTGCTAGAATGTGAGCTTCTAAAAGAAATTTCAGTAGGACTGGGGAGATAAAAAAAGTTAATTTTAGTTTGGGCTTTGAGAAATACAGCCTTGCTTCTTGCAAAATCAGATATGAATAACCTCTACATGCATGGGCTAAAATAACAGCTCCTGGTCAGTTCCCATGCAGCCAATGTATTCTGTTATGCCTAACGCAGCACACAGTACCTTTCCTCCAGGAAGCTTCCATTGATGCAAGCCTCAGATGAAAAGATCAGTCTAATATTCCTGATAGTAAAAAACAAACCAAAGTCAATCCTTCTGATATGAGTAGCAACTTCAGGTTTTTAATTCTGCAAGAACAAAAACCATGTGAAAAAGTGTCTGCACCTGACAGCATAAAGCTCTTCCTAGCACCACTGTCTTGAGAGCATTGCAGAAGACAGTGTGTTGTGAGCCACCTCTGCTCTCCTGGGGCTTGTGAGGGAACCTGCTTAAGCACCCCATGCCAGGCTGTCCTGCATGCTGGGGGGTGGTGTGATGGAGAGATCTTCTCCCGACTGGGTTGGGACATTATCTGGTTTTGTTTGTTATGCAAAATAAAAGGCACTAAGGCATGGGAGGGAGGAGGAGCTCTTCCATGGATGGGATCTTTGTAGCTAAAGGAAAACCCATCTGGGCATCCATTTGCTGCTGCGTGAAAGCTGGGTTCCCAGCATCTGAAGGGATGTTAGAGTTACTCACTACCTGTATTCTTGGTTCTACTCTTATTAAAGCAGCTATTTTGTGACACAATTTGCTGCCAGGCCCTTCCTATTTAGATCTGGAATCTCACCTTCTCAACAACTGCTTTCCATATGATCTAAACCATACTAGAAGTGGTCAGGGAAACATTTAGATCCAAATTAGCCAAGATTTTTAATACTCGAAATCAGCAGCTGGAGTCAGACTTGCCCAAAGAAAATAACCTCCCAATCCTAACGCTGAAGCGTAAGTGTAAAGCTTCCCACAGCAGCATATACTTACTGCTTTGCAAAATGGGTAACTAAAGAAGGGACTACTAATTTGTAAATGCTGACACACAAAAAGCATTCCAATTTGTACTCCAAATTGCCTAAGTAAGAAGCACTGCTGTAAGATTTTGTCTCATTTAAGTTCTTGAACATCAATTCCTATGGTAGTCTCCAAAGATTAATAATCTTTGGGAAAATAATCATGGCTAAAGGGAAAAAATAAGACCCAGCAGGTTTCTGACTTACTTTTTTATACTATCCCAATGTTTCGAACTGGAATTAGAAATCCATGCATCTACTTCTTTATCCGTCAGAGTGGCAATTCCATTCAAACAGGAACCCTGTGTGAAATGCATGAAAATACATTTCACACAGATACAAGATTACAGGTCTAGCAGATGGGATTCTGTTTTTCGAACCAATCACTACAAGAAGACTTCAGCCCAAGTATGAAATGTATAGTCATCTAGCATGGTCCAGATGCTTTAACCACAGAACAGATATGTAGCTGCAACACCAGTTAGTTTCTCAGTAATCATGGAAAGAACTGCAAGAGCCATATATGAACCTGGAGCACTAAAAGCAGGATGGAAAATCCAAATGTTCCCAGCAGAAATATGAACAAGGGTAAAATGAGAAGCCACAATCAAATATGCACATACCTTGCTCTTCTTGCAAAGGACAATACTCGCTTTTCCTCCTTCCATAATTACAATCACCTTTTGTGTCCTGATGTGATCTGTGAAAGAATAAATGATTTGTATTATAACCAATTATAATAATTATAAAAATATGTATGCATTTATATTGAAATATATATTGAAATATATAAATACATTTTAAAAAATAAATGTGATCTGTGAAAGAAAAAAATGATCTGTGAAAGAATAAAAAGATTTTCAAAGGAACATGTGAAAAGACAGTCACTATTGTCAGAGTTCAGGGCACCCATGTGGAACAGTATAAAAAAATCCCTCAAATAGTAGCTGTCTGTCTAAAAGTTGATTCTATTTGTGTCCATTACCCATGGTAATAAATCAAGCAGCAAATGAAATTATTAATTGCTAGAATCTGTTGGAATGAACAAGGAAGCATGAGACATAATGTCAGCCCCCCAATGTAAATATGAAATTAAGCAAACAAGCATCTCCCTGGAAGAAACAAATACAGATTATACACATCTGCAAGGGTCATTACCATAACGGGATTTTTCACCTTTCACTGGTAAATTGATGGGAAGTGGTATCAATTGATTAGACGTTCTCTCATCTCCCAGCTGTCCTTCAGCAGAACCAAACAAGTAAACTTTGTCCAGGGAGGGGACATAGACCAGGGTGTGCTGTCTGTTCAGAAAAAGAAAAATGGTCATAATAAGCTAATACCATGGGGCTAGTCAGAATAAAATTTACAGATATGTTTTCAGAACGGATAGCTGAGGCTTGTCTTTAAAAGTCCTGACAGTCCACCTATAGAATCCTTTTAACCAAAGTCTTAGGACCCTTCCTTGCATACAAATTTGGTAACAAACATATGAACTCAAGTTTCCTATACTATCCTGTAATGTTTATGATCTGCCCTCATTCCACGTACAAAAATAAAGTGTTATGCCTCGTCCTTCCATTTTTTCAGGCGCAACTTCTACGCTGCTGAACCCGATACGAAGCCCGGGAAAGTCGACAGGAGACCTTTCTGGCCCAGTTCCAGAAAGGCAGAATGAAATTGGGTAATTGTCACTGCTCTTTGGTTCATTCTAAGGACCCACCAGTTTGTCAAAGTGGACAGGAACTCTGTGACTTTTGACAGTCTTTTGCACTTTGGAACCCAGCACACCCTTTGTTTCATAAAAGAGAAAAAAATCCAAAGGCTTCTGGCATTTTTTGCAGCCCTTTCCCTCTGCTTGGCACAGGCTAAGGGTTCTGCTTTTACAGCAGCTGTGGCAGGAGGGGGGCTTTCACTTGAAGAGTGGACAACATTCTAACGGTGCTGACCTACTAGGATACAGGGATTTGAACATCTTGGTGACTCCCCACCCTACAGTTCTTCAGTGATTCCCCTAAGACCTTGACCTTAGAAGGCACATTAATGGCACTTTCCCACCTGCCGCAGGCAACCTGTGAAACTCTCGCTCCCCACAGCTCAGCCACTACACGAGGCTTGAGTTCATTCCGGGTGGAGTTGTGACCAAGCTGGCCAGCCCCTCCTGCTCCAAAAGTGCACACCATCCCCTCCTTGAAGACAAAGAAGCAAACAACAAGATCACTGCTTTATTAATGGCATTCAAATGGTCACCTCTGAGAGGGAGAGCCAGCGAGACACCGTATGTTCTATGGGTCTTGATTGACGCAACATCCCTGATTCAAACACGGGTAGAGTTCACTTCACGTCAAGCCTAGTCTGACACTGCAATGTCCAAATCATTTAACTCCTGAGAAAAGCATTTTAAGTCCTGAGAATAAGGAATGCTGAATGTCCATTTCAGACTCACCTTGGAGAGAACTGCGGTATGATCAGCCCCACATGAGATAAATACAGTCTTCCAGTGCTCTAATGCTCCAACGTGTGATGGGCAGTCCCTGTCTGGAAAGAAGATAGTACTGTTGAAGCAAAAGAGTACTGAGGGGTCTCATACCAAGAAAGATTTAGAAAGATTTAGTCTGCGTGGGGTGGTATTAGCACTTTTCAGTTCTCTCTCACAGCATGTCATGTATTAACTCCTTGGGTTTGAGTAGTTTTCTACTCTCCACTGTAACATACTTTCTTTCCATTTACATTTGAGCTGAAGTAAAACACAGCACTTTCACACCTGTGTGCCAAAAGGTACTCGTGTTCAAAATACCTGACTCTCAAGAGTGTCGACGCATTCATATCCTGCAGATTTCAGGTTCTGTCTGGCTAGGTGTGCTAGTTCTCATACTGCAGTTCTCTCCAAGGTGAGTCTCAAATGGAAAGTCATCATCTGACACCTCACCTCTGTCTGCTCCAGCCTTCTAGGATTGAAGGCAATGGTTGATTTAAATTCTTCTCTTACTTTCTCTTTACAGAGAATTAAAGAAGGCAAAGAGGTAAAAAATAATTTCATACAAGACTGCCTGGAGAGAGAATGGGAGTGGAAAAAGACCTCTGAGACATATGGTTTTAAGACCTCATGCTATCCAGTTGGCCACATAAAATGATTAGAAGTTCTCTGTAGAAATACAACCCCTACTTCCCTTGTCTGCATGCCTTTCCTAGTCAGGATACAATAGCTTGGAGAGAAATAACTATACTGCTGCTCCAAAGGGGCTTGACAGTCCAGAGCTTCTCCTGTATCTGCAGTAAGCTCACTGACCAGGAAAACACCTTCCTACTGCTGTCCTTCCTTACCTTCGGTGTCTCCGAGTCCCAGCTGTCCAAAATCATTCCTTCCCCAGGTGTACACAGCTCCAGAGAGTGACAGAGCGGTGCTGTGAGCTCCTCCAGCAGCAATTTGGGCGAGTGCAAGGCCCTTTAGTCTTGTCACCAGCTGTGGATGGGGGATGAGTGTGCTTTGGCTCCCCACTCCGAGCTGCCCATGGGTGTTCTGGCCCCAGGTGAAGAGCTCACCTCCTTGACATACAGAACAAAAGAAAACAGCTCAGCCTCACTGCTTCACTTGAACTTTTGCACTTTGGGAACAGGAGGGAAAATGAGTGCTGTTTTCAGGGATCTGGGTGAAAGCTGAGACCATCAGCAGCAACCAGTTCTCCCTGTTTGCTTCCGATCTCTCTGGGGCAGTCCCACCCTGCACATGTGACTCAGCACAGCAGGGTGTTTCTACCTCTAGAGCCATACTGGAAAGAAGTTCCCAACCAGCATGGTGCTCCAGCTCAAGAATGAGCAGGTCTGGTGACATCAGTGGGGCAGCCACATCTGCTGTCCACAACACACCTTTGCAGAGGAGTAGCACTCGGGAACTGGAGAGGGACAGAGCTGCTGGTCCCTGGGGGCAGGGAGCAAAGGGCAGCGCTGATAGCCAGTGCACCTTGTGCCCCCCACTCATTACTTTCTAATGATGTCACCAGCGCCCGGGAGGAATTCAAGCACTCCCTTCTGAGAGCAAGCCTGCCATAATGGAATTATGGAGAAGTGTGCTTGAAAGAAGCTACCTCTGGACAGTGCTATGGCGTGCAGGTCCCCACATGCTATTTGAGCAATACTGTGGTTTTCCAGTTCTTTCACCAGCCTACAAAAATAAGAGAAAAAAACCCAAAACAACAATAAATCAGAATAGATAGGTGCTGTGCCAGGAGACAAGGTAAAGGAAGATGATCCTCTGCTTGCCAAGTCCTAGTAAGTTTAGCAAGAATGATGTAGGAAAACACAGGTCAGTTTTAAATTGATTCACCCTGCTCCTACACTAGCCTACTGCAGCTGGGCTGATTCAGCTGTGGTTTGCACTGCGGCAAGCTGGAAGAGAATCGGGCTCAGCCCTGGGCAAGCTAACAGAAAATCCCACAGCAAACTGCTGTACCATTTTCAGATCACAGTTACCCTCACAGCTTTATCAGAATGTGGAAAGGATCAGATGTGCTTGGGTCTTTCACCTGCAGTTTTACCAAGCCATGTATGGTTTGCGAGTCATCTGTAATACTCTGGTATGTGCTACTCATCCTTACTAAGTTTGAGAGAAAGCTGCCTCATGTGCACCCCAAGCAGCTCGGATCTTGGTATTATCTTCAAAATCAGAGTACCCCTTGCTGTGTTTAAAAGAAGATAAAGCTTTGGGTACAAGGAATGTATGTTTTCCGTTTCTCTCTCTACAACAGGGACATGCCTCAGTCTCATGGATATTACCTTTAGGAAAAGTGAGACACATTTTCTGACCATTACCATCCATACCTCCACCCTATGAAAGCTTCTTACCTTGTCTTAGAGTAGTTAGCCGAAGCTGTAGCCCAGTGTTCAGTAAGCTTCCCATCAGGGGAGAGAACGAGTGTATGAGTTGCATTGTGGTTTGAGCACTGAACCTTATTCCTCTGCAACTGCACATGCTCTGCAAAACACATACAGACAGGCACGAGGGTCAGGCTAAGGCAGCAGGCATCTTACCTGTCTCAGTCCCCTCCCCAAGACCTCTCTGTGCTGCTGCTTTCACCATAAGCTTCTGCTCCTCAGGGAAAACTGAGACAAGGGTGTATGACTTATTTTCTCAGCTCCCTTGAGGTTTCAGTGTCCTACCCATCGCTTGGTTACATGCCAGATGACTCTCCTGGCTATCACTACAAGACATTTCTCCACCTCTTAGGCTGCTGTGCCACCAACTCCCAAGATCAGCAAAACATCAGCAGAAGCATACTCTGTTACTTTTGCACAGCTGTGGAGAATGTCCTGGGGAGATAAAACACTTTCTGAGGTATCTGACTGCCCCATGTTTGTCACAGCCTTGGGAATGGGATGCCTTGAAGTCAGATGTTTTACAAGACACTGGAGAAGAAATGATGGAAAATTCACATATTGCCTATTTCCAGCAGAAGGAAGTCCTGCCTTTTCTGCAGCTGAGGGGCTGCAGGTGCTTTTCTGACCCTGAAGCCCCGGATCTACACGCTAACTCGTGTGTGGTCCTACTGCAACACAAGAGTCTGAGAGCCAGAATGCCCAACCGTGAAAAGTGCTCATCAGCAAATCCTTCCCTGATATACTTAACACCTCTGGAGACGTACTGCCCACCCTCCTCACACCTCCCCACCTTAAGGACAACATATAACCGGAGAGGAAAATTCATGTCTATTCCCCAGCAGAGAATCACAGAATGGCTTGGGTTGGAAGGGACCTTAAAGATCATCTTGTTCCAACGCCCCTGCCATGGGCTGGGACACCTCCCACTAGGCCAGGTTGCTTAAAGGCCCATCCAACCTGATCTTGAACACTTCAGGGAGGGGGCATCCACAACTTCTGTGGGCAACCTGTTCCAGGGTCTCACCCCCTCAGAGTAAAGAATTTCTTCCTAATATCTAATCTAAAAGTACCCTCTTTCAGTTTGTTCCATCACTACTTGGTATCACTCTTGTGATATCTCCTATCATACAGTTCCTCCCCATCTTTCCTGTAGGCCCCCTTCAAGCACTGCAAGGCTGCTATAAGCTCCCTCCGGAGCCTTCTCTATGCTGAACAACCCCGACTCTCTCGGCCTGTCATCAGAGGGGAAGTGCTCCAGCCCCTTGATCATCTTCGCCACCCTTCTCCGGACTCATTCCACCAGGTCCCTGTCTTTCTTCTGCGTGGTCTCCCTTCCTCCAGCCTCCCTCGACTGCTGCGCACCGGGCCGTGTTTAAGCACCCGATGGACCTTGCTCTCCCTCAGCACAGCAGCGCAGCGCAAATTAAGCGGTTTCGCTTACAGGAACGCCCCCTCGCCCCCGCACGGAAAGCCCTGCAGGCTTTCACCGCTGAGCCCGACCCGCACGGACCGGCAGCCGGGAGGCTCCAGCCGCTCCGCTCCCCGCGGTCCGTACCTCCCGT